>BDDA01000500.1:0-27592 GCA_001662385.1 Chlamydomonas asymmetrica
CACCTCCACCCCCTCCCCCTCCTATCCCAGCGCCGCCGCCCTGGCTTCCTCCGCCGCCGCTGCCGCCGGATGCCCCGCTGCCGCCCGTACCCCCACCACCACAAACGCCCGCTGTCAATCCCATTGACGAGCTGCTTGGCTTGCCTCCACCACCGCCAGCCACCCCTGTGCAGCAGGTGTGTCCGAACTGATTGCTCGTGAATGGCATGTCAGCATTGTGGACCGGTTAGCGTTACAGGCTTCTCAACAATACCCACAATGACAGTGCGCTTGAGGCTTGTGGAGAGGCATCCAGTTGCGCCTGACAACCAGCACACAATAGGCAGCACACAAATGAGCTGCCATCCTGAAACGACCTGCCATACCCTCGCAGCAGCGGTCAAGTGCAGCAAGTCCTCTGTAATCGATCGGCCCGTTGTGCTTGTGGGTGTGTGCCTTGCACTTCCGGGCCCTAGCTGCTTTGTGGTGCTGTGCTGAGCATTGATGCGCCTGGGTCGTGTTGGCGCAGGTCAACCTATCGTCGCTCAATACGAGCGGCAGCGATGTGTTCAGCTTCACCAACATCCCTGTGGTGCTGACCAACATCACTGTGGTGGCTGACGAGTACATGCTGACGGAGTTCAATGACGAGGAGAAGATGAGGTGCGATTCTTCAGGAACTCACATACTGGAGGTGTAGCCTCACTTCATTTGTGAGGTCGTACCGACTTCTACTGGGTCATGCAAGCAATGCCGCCTGCATGATCGCGCAGCAGCACCATGTCGTGCTTTGGACAATCACTTTCCACATCCCACCAGCCGCACCAAAAACAACCGGTTGTGGTGATCTGGGTTTACATGCAGCCTTGATTACTAGTGCCACCTGAACTTCCCGTCTCAAGCGTGCGTGCCCTCTCCCTGAACCAGTGTTGTACTGTTTGGCTTGGGACCGCTGTCACGACGCATTCTTTGCTGCTGCAGGGACTTCCAAGCGGCTGTGCTGGGCTCGTTGCCGGTGCTGCCGACGTCCATGCTGGCGCTTTACCTGCCCATGGCGCGCCTCAACAAGTACTACTGGACCCCTGGGGACAGGGACGCCATCAACAGGGCGATGTGAGGCACAGGCCATGCTGTCAATCAGCAATGAGCACTCCCAGCAGTTCAATCGACCAGGAGCCAGAATGCGACACGTCTGTTTGTCAGTGTAAATCCACGGCCAGGCAGTTTCGCACTGGGTTTAGTGAAAGGGTATGTACTGGGGATGCAACGGAGGATGCAAGGGGGGTTGCAAGGAGGGATTTGGGCATACGCTGGTGTGTGCACCTTGTGCCAGGTACGGTGCTCGCAACAGCGCAATCGTGGTAGCCGCGAGTTGGTGAATAGTAAGTTGACGCCTGCTGTGCTGTGTCTTTGCTGGTGCACTGGGCATGCACGCAGAGCGCTGTCCAACATGCCCAACATGCCGCCCTCGCCGCCGCCGCCCATGCCGGCCCCAGCGACGCCCCCAGCGCCGCCGCCGACCGCCCTGCAGACCCAGATGCACAACCGACTGGTGACGATCGACATGCAGATATATGTGGAAGGCTACACATTCAGGGATGTGCGCAACGCGCTTGGCAGCCAAGACTTCAAGGTACGGTGCAGACTGCAGACTGCAGTGTGCATAATTGCAGCGGTCACAACGGCGCAATGTGAATCATTGCCTGCCGCGCTGCTGCAGAGCATCCACATGGTCTCCATAGTGTAATGCGCAGCAGCTGCAGGCACGCTAGCTGCCTTACCGCATCTTCCACACCACCAATGCCCTGACTGTCCTTTCGGCTGCAAACTGATCTGTCTCTGTCTGCAGGAGCGTCTGGTGTTTTACAACTTCCCGGTCGTGAAGGCGTTCTTGGGATTCAGCCAGAATTACTCGCTGACGATCTATGCCAACCGGTTGCGTACCGTGGACCGTGTCGCGCCCATTATCTCCCTGCCAGATAATCTGCCGGACCTCACGATCGAGCGGTACAGCACATACGATCGGACTGTGTACCGTGCTACTGCCACAGATGATCTGGATCTTGAGATCCCTACATGGAAGATCATCGAGCAGGTGTGGACAGGGATGCGTACATGACTGCGATGCGTCGGTGCGTTCAGCGCAGCCCTTGCTGCTTGATTTGGAGCTCCTCTGTCTATCTCTGGTTTGATCTGTGCGTGGCATGGGCGGTTTGGCCGACAAGCTCCTGAGTATCGCACAATACAACATATTGACAGAGCTACACACTCCAAGTGCTTGTTCACTCATGCATGTGTTTGATCCTGGCAGGTGCGCTACCCCAGTGAGAACGACACCATCTGCTGCCGCTCCTTCCACCCGCTGGACACCTCGACACCCACGCCAACCGACAAGCCAATCGTCATCACCTACGACGTGTTTGACTATTACGGCAACAAGTGAGCATGGTGATGCTCCGGAACATGCCGATCTGATCATTGCGCCTTCTTTGCATAATGATTAGCAGTCCCGTACACCCAGGACCAGCACCATTGTCCACACAGATATATACACGAGGCGTACTGGCATGATGGCCCGTGGGATGCTGGGCCATCATGCCAGTACGGCCCGTGGGATGCTGATGGCGTCTGGGCATGATCCCAGGATGCACATCGTCTTTGTCGGCAGCGGCGGTGGTCAGCCTTCAGCAGTGCCCGTTCCCAAGTGCGATGCTGTTAACACGACTGAGAGCGTGCCTCGCTGATGTACCGTGGTCATTACATCATGCTCTGAGCTCTTGATGATGGAGGGAGGGATGAAGCTCGAGCTCGTTATCATGCGTTTTCATGTAGGGCGAACCGTGTGGAGCGGCGTATCACCGTGGTGGACTCGTGCGCGGCCGCCAGCAACGGCACCGAGTTCCGCTGCGGCCCGCCCGCCTACAACTGCAGCGTGCTGGGCGGGAAGTGCCTCGCGAACGACCCCAACATCAACGGCCTCTCTGCGGCGCAGCAGGCCGATGTGCAGGTGGGTCGCGCCTGGCTGCAACCCTGCCTGTGTACACCCTGAGAGACAGCTGCATACCTTGCATGAACCCCTGTGTTGCATCCATGCATAGGATGCCATTGAGCGCTGCACTTCAGAGGTGGGTGGCAGTGCCAAACAGACGTGAGCAATTGTAGGGATGATACGCTGATGCCAGAGCCAAAACTGCAACTCGCCTACGTTGTGCTGATGGTATGCGTGTAGGCGCTTGCCAACACGCTTTCCACGCCCAGCACAATCACCGCGGATACGTTTGACGGCACGACGCCGTACCTGCCGAGCGTGACGTACCCGGTGTCTAACCCGGTGTATGACACCACCCCGCCCATCATCAAGCTGCTGCCGCTGACGGACACGCAGTTCACGTAAGCTGTTTGGCAGGGGGTGCTGCAGGGGGGGTGCTGGAGTTTGCGTGCCTGTGTGAGGGCTCGGTCCCAGCTGATCCTGCGTGCGGGACAGGTTGTGGTCGTGCCGGGGGATCATTTCGTGCACTGAGCTCCCGCCCAGATATCGTGGTTGTGTGTACGGCCTTGGCTTTGGGTTTGTCTTCTTTATGTTGCAGTACGGTATATTATGTTTTCAGGCCGGAGGGGCAAGTTGTGTTCGTGTTGGCATGCGCATACCCCGTGTGTGCATGCGGTGTGCAGGTCAAGCGCGACTGTGTCTACGCCAGCGCGGTCAGGCGTGCTCAGCAGCATCACCATGGGTGACACGTTCACAGAGCCTGGCTGGGTCGCGACGGACAACGCCGATCGAAACGTGCAGGTGAGGCCTCCAATGCAGACATTAAGGCTTCCCGGCTGGGGTGAAGGGCTGGGGTGGGGTATGAGAGCTGCAGGTGCTGCAGGGCAGGTGTGCGCGGCTGCACGCAGGACTGTTCATGCACAGTGCCATGAGCGCTCTGGTTTGACGGCCGTGGCACGCGTCGTGCACTAGGGTGTTTTGCACACTGCGCTGCAACTCGCAAGCTGGTTGGCTGCTGCTCAAACGGCTGACGTCCTGCTTCCCTGAGATCTTGAATGCCGGACAATGTGGCTGCCTCGCTTTGTTTTGCGCAGACCAAGGTCAAGTCCCGCTACGCAGAGCTCGTCGACAGCAGCAAGCCAACGCCGCCCGGCTCGCCCTTCCTCATCACCTACGACGCCACCGACTTCTCCGGCAATGCGGCCCTGCAGAAGATCCGGCTGCTGTCGGTGCTGTGCCCATTCAAGACAACGTCTTCTGACGGCAATGGGGGGTCTACGCAGCGCCAGACGCTGTGCGCGCCGGACGAGACTAACGTGGAATGGTACTGCACATCCGCGGATTTCTGCGGTGTGGCATCGGTGCCGCTGCAGCCCACGGCAGCCAGCCAGGTAAGGGTGGGAAGGGCAAGAAAGGCTGAAAATTGAATGCCACATGTCCATAGAGGTAATGCTCATGCTGCATGTCCATCAGCAGCACTTTGTGCTTTGCTTGCTTCTGCATGCTGAGACAGTCACGCATCTTCCGTGCGCATGGCCTGCTCATGGTGCTGCATGATATCTATGGCGAGCCAAGTGCCAACCTATGCATGGCTTTCGCCCGAGGCAACCCGCTCCTCCCCCTCATGCATGATTATGTGTGACAACATATGCATGGGTTGCGCCTGGGGCAATCTGCTTGCCACCTGTGACCACCTGTACCTGCTCTTCCCCCTCGCAGTCGTCGGCCGGCGGAGGCTCCTCTGCCGGGCAGTACATTTCCAACAAGGCGCCCAACATCACGCTCATCGGCCCCAGCATCGTCGTCGTGTACCAGGGCCAGCAGTACCTGCGCTGCAGCAGCGCTGCGGCCACACCCAGCGTGGCGTGCGACCAGGGTGCTAGCGCATATGACGAGGAGGATAAGGACATCACCTGGAAGGTGGAGGGGACAATGATTGTTAAGGTCCTTCCTGTTGCATTGATTATGATCTTTGTGTTTTGCCCTGGAAGTCCTATTCTCTTCCCCACAGACGCA
The DNA here is from genome assembly GCA_001662385.1 of Chlamydomonas asymmetrica. Classification (NCBI taxonomy): domain Eukaryota; kingdom Viridiplantae; phylum Chlorophyta; class Chlorophyceae; order Chlamydomonadales; family Chlamydomonadaceae; genus Chlamydomonas; species Chlamydomonas asymmetrica. The sequence continues at coordinate 4,985 of BDDA01000500.1, forward strand.
GGCCGACAGCAGGGCAGTTCTTTGCGTTCGCTTGGGCTCCACCGCAAGGCCAGAGACGGCAGTGGAGGGGAATGTTTCATGGACTCAGGGTGCAGCAACGTATTGAATGCATCGACCGCGTTCGACCACCCACCCATGCTTGTGTGTACTGCTGTGTGAACTGTGAGCAGGTTCGCGCCTGCAGCAGTAACCCCAGCGACCAGTACGTTGAGCAGATCGGGCTCAAGCTCTGCAACCTGACGCCCGACATGGCGCACGGTCGCTTCAACATCATGTACGAGGTCACGGACAAGGCGGGCGCGTCCGCCCGCATCAACCGCACGCTCCTGATCGCACAAGTCTGCGAGCCTGGCCAGGTGCGTTACTCACTCCATGCCCTCTCACCACCTGTGTTGGTTTTCCGCTGAGCTTGAAGTTTTCACAACACAGATTTTGGCTTGCTGCTGCCCGGGGCCGCAGCTCGTGCTTAGGGTGAAGTGTGTGGGTACATCGCTGCATATGACTGCATGAGCCATGCAAAGGGGTAGTTGCTAAGGGGTAGGCGTGTGTTGCTTGGTCTTGGTGCATGCGCAGACGCAATGCCCGGACGGCACCTGCTCTGACGAGGGCTGCTTCTCCGCCGACAACATCTTCAGCCAGGACCCCAGCCTCGCCTCCCTCACCAGTGGCTCCGGAACCGGCTCCGCAACCGCCTCCGCCAGCGGAAGCTCGGTTTCGGTCGATCCCATCACTGGAGCCGCTACGGTGTCCCTGACCCCAGCCACCTTGGACATCCCCGATATCACGGGATCCAACATTGCCAGTTTAGGCTCCGGCTCGGCCCCCAAGGTGCCCGTCAACACCGCCCCGGTGATCTCGTTGGTGATGACGTCGGCGCTCAGCGGGACGGTGACGCTGGCACGCGGCTCAACGTACAACGCGTGCAGGTGCGATACCGGTACCTTGACCGCAACTATTTGGGGCGTTGCGAGTGTAAACGTGACGCTGCCGGCGTGGGCAGCTGGCCGCATTATGCGCACACACTTCATTATTCAATCATGCATGCATATTGTCACCAGGCTACCGTGCAGGGTACCGCGTCCACATATAAAAGGCTGGTTGGCAATGTGAAGTGATGAGCTTGCTGCGTCATTTCATCCCAACTGTGGTTCCTGCTGCTGCGTCTTACCTCGCAGGCAAAACCAGGAGCCGCTGCCGGGTGCGCTGTGCGAGCCCGGCGCGACCGCGCTCGACGCGCAGGACGGCGACATCTCGTACCGCGTGTACGCCTGCCCGCCGCCTGAGTGCGTGCTTGGCTGCAAGAACTGCGGCGGCCACGAGTTCTACTCTAAAGGCATCAAGGACTGCGTCTCCACGGAGCAGTCCACGGGCGCGCAGCTGTTCATTAAGTTTGTGGTGTGCGACAAGTGAGTGCATGCGCTGCTGGCCCGATAGCGGCTGTATGTCGCATGCGATGCGGTGGCCAAACCTGCATCTGTCCAATAGCCCGTGATATAACACTTGCAGCCAGGGGGGTGAGAGTGGGGAGGGGGATTAGATATTGCCTGGAGTCGCATTTGAGTCCAGGCCAGCATGATGTGAACATTGCATGCATGCGTGGCCTCACTGTGTGCATGGTCGCTCGTGTGTACAGGGGCATGCCTGCGCTGAGCAGCTCGGTGACGCGCACCATCATCATCACGGACCGCTGCCCCTCGGGCTTCTACGAGTGCAACGCGCGCTGCGAGGAGACCACCTGCGACGCGGTGGCGGTCGTGAACGCGCAGGAGAACCCAACGTGAGCGCATGCATGCATCTTACGTCTGGACACATGCACATGAATGCCCAAGAAAACCCAATGTTATACGGTGCTGCCGACCGATCCACAGCTGGCGTCGCCTTCCCTTCCGTGTTATGCCTTAGCAGACCCTTGCACACCTTTCCTTCGTGCTCTGTACGCAAACTTAGCATAACACGATGGTAACGACCGGCCTGTGGCTGCACGAATCGCAGGAACGCCAAGCCGGTGATCACGCTGCTGCCGCCGCCCTCGCGCCTGCCCAACGGCACGCTCGTCGCCTCGGTCGGCACCCCGGGCGCCAACCTCACCCTGGAGCTTGAATACGGGCGGCCCGCGCCGCTGGCGCTCACTCCCTGCGAGGATGCCACGCTGACGCTGGCATGCGCGGCGATCGCTACGGATGCAGAGGATGGCGACCTCACGTCGGAGCTCGTGATTGAGGACGTGTCGACGTGCCCCGCCACGCAGGACCCCAACACGTGCATCAAGTGCACGGTGCAGCAGCTGACGCTGGGCGCGTGCGTGCCGGGCCTGTACATCATGCGCTACCAGGTTTGCGCCCGTTTGCCTGTACGACCCTGCGCAGTCCTGTGCAGTTTTTCTCGCTTGTTGTCCGCATCCTGATGCGTGTCGGGACAGCCTTTGCTCATGGCATGCGCTGCATGTCTTCAGTATGTGGCCGCAGCAGCTGCAGCTTGGAACAAGTGATCACTGGTAATCGTACTAGTGGCATTGGTAACCACCAATTTTCCTGCGTTATTCATTAGTTCGCTATAGCACTGCTGCTGTGATCCCGATGCCCCTGAACCCTGTGTGCCCCACCGGCTCCCACAAGCCATGCCAGCCAGCCTACACCATATGCCCCCCCAAGCTCATCCCGCTAAACCACATGAACCCCATGCCCCAACCCCTTTCCCCTCCCCAGGTCCAGGACTCTGGCGGTCAGGTGGTCGCGGTGTACTGGACGTTTGACGTGCAGTCTTACGCCACCCAGGTGTTCAGCTTCGTCACCACGCCGGTGCAGGTGCCGCCCATCAACGCGGGCCTTATTGCCAACCCCGCAGCGCTGTACAACAAGACGGTGAGCGTGAGGATGTTAGCATGTCCCTGTGGGATAGGGCGAGAGAGCGGGAAACCTGTGGGTGGACTGTGTGTTGCACATTGGGTTGAGGCTCTGGCCCAGAGCAGCAGCAACAATAAGCAAATCCCAGACAAAGCTTGCATAGATAGGATGGCATCCAGGATTTCATGTGCATGGCCACTGGGGCCTTTCGGCACCTGCAGACACCACAGTGCGACAGCAGCAAAGGAATAACGACAGTAGGTGATGTTGTGGTCTGCATGCAGCACGTGCACCACCGCGATGTGGCGTTAATCACCCACACGATTGCATTGCCTGCAGGTGGTGAACGAGTTTGTGTCCTGGATGTACACGGCTGACTTTGACGCCACCACCAACATCACCACGGCCCACAACGTCACCTACATGATGCGCCTGCTGCCCCGCCTGGGCGTCCCCATGGCCACGCTCAAGCGGGCGGAGCTCCTGGGCGTGGAGGTGAGCTTGCCCCCCCTGGATGCATGCACGCCTGCGCCTGCATGCGTTGCATGCATTGAGGGGTGGTTTGAGTACGAGACACAGACTGACAGAGGGTATAAACCCCGCCAGTGTGTTTGCTATCGCCGATAGCATCGCCGATAGTATCGGCCTGCGAGACCACTGGTGTGAAGTTACGTTAATCAAGTGGTCAAGTATCTGTAGTGGCAACAAAGCCTTTCGCCGCCCCGTCCTGCCCCTGCTGACCATCAACACAAATGTGTGTGGATCTGCCTGTATGTGTTGCAGGTGATCGACTCCAACACCGATTTTGAGCGCTGGGACCAACCGGAGTATGGCGTCTTCACCGTGAACATCACGATCAGCATCACCACCGGCGTGCGCTACGCGTTCACGCTGCCCAGCGTGTTCCAGACCGTCACCAACGACGATGGCACCACCACTGTCATCACCACCGGCAGCCGCAGGCGAAGCGCGCTGCAGCGCTCTGCTGGCTCCTTGCTCCCACACGTCGCTCACGCCGCCCGCCGCAGCCTGCTGGGCCATGCGGACGCGGACGAGGACGAAATGGATGATGCTGGCAGCAGCGGTGGCATGGAGTTTTTGCGTGACACGGATGGCGATCTCAGCGCATTCAACGATGAGGGCGGGTCCGATGGTCATGACAATGACGAAGACGAGGGTGGGGATGCCGACTTTGGCATGGACTCTGCGCTCTCCCACCTGCATAGCGGCAGCAAGCGCCGCAGCAGCAGCGGCAGCTCACAATCGCAATTCGCGCCTGCAACAGCAGCGGCCATCATATCCGACATCTCGGCATCTTCCACTGCCGAGGAGACGGCCACTGCATGGCAGCGCCTGGGAGCTTTCTTCGATGAGGCAGGCAGCATGGTGGTCTCGGAGCAAGGCCCTGCTGGTTTCGGTGCCGCCTCAGCCTCATCTTCAGTGCCAGCAAGCACCCTGGCCACGCGCTCCCCTGCCAGCCGGCCTCGCCAGCAGCAGCAGCAGCAGCAGCACCAGAAGCGGGGTGTAAGCGGCAGCAACGGGCCGCTGGGTGGCGTTGGGAAGCTCTACGAATGGATCACGGTAGATCTTGAGAGCGCATCAAAGGGGAAGCTGCAGAGCGCCTACGGGCTGCCCTCCTCGTGGCGCATCCAGCTGCTGCCAGCGGAAGCTTCCCTCACCGAAACCGCCGCCTCGACAGGATCACACGCTGTGGAAGAGCTGCTGGGGCTCCAGCACGGCGTGTACGATGAGAGCGCGCCCCAGCGCACTCGCAACGCAACTGCGACCGATAGGCGCGGCGGCACGCATTCGGTCCCGGGTCTGGCGCTCGCAGCTCGTCGCAGCTTGGCACGCGGCCACAGCTTGGAAGGGCATCATTCGCCGGCATGGGTGCTGCCAGCAGCTCGACGTGTAAGCCAGCAGCAGCAGCTGCAGCAGCACGCTGTTGTCGGCAGCATCCCGAGGCGAACCTTGCAGGAGGGATCGACTCCCGGGCTGCCGTCTCACGTGACATCGCTGCTGCCGTCGCTGTCTGAGCTGTACGAGCAGAGCCTCCGCATGCAGGAGGCTGACGCTCAGCCTGGTGTGCAGCAACAGCAGCGGTCTTCATCGACCGCCGGCACAGCCAGCTCCGTGCCCCGGCGCCGAATGGCGCTTGCGCAAGTCCCTTCCGCTGAGCCTGCTGCGCCTGGCAGCAGTGTCAAGCGCAACGCGACCGCTGGCGCCGTTGAAGGTGCTCAAGCTGAGGAGGGTGCGGAGGGTGCGCAGGTGGACGACGCAAAGGACACGCTAGCGGATGCGTACGAGCGTGTGCTGCGCAACAGCTTCATGCCGCGCTACCAAGGCATCCATCAGCGGCTAAAACAGGTGAGCGCGTGCCCTCTTACCGCATGCCGAGCTGCACGCACAGCCGCATATGCCTTCCTGCGCTGTTTGAGATCCTGAGGGTTTTGAGGTGCACCTGAGTCCCCTGCGTGCTGGATTGCTGCTTACATTGTGCATGTGCTCGTCAGCGTGCGTGGCCGGCTGCCTTTTATACACGCTATAAAGTGCGTGCTGCCTGCTGCCTGCCGCGCCTGCTGTATGCAGCTCGGCGCGTTCATCGACGAGCGCAGCAGCGCGCCCGCCCGCCGCCGCCTGCAGTCCGGCAGCAACTCGACCGCGTGCCCGCAGGCGGCTCCCCTGCTCGTACCTGCCCAGGTCAGGCCCGCCAGCTGATATGCTCACATGCGTGGTCACTCATGGCCTGAAACCTTCAACCCCGACACCTCAAACCGACGTGCCTAATGTATATGATGGATCACCATGCCATATCGCGGCATTGGTCTGCCATGTCGCTTCGCATGTGGGCACCAACCTGAAAGGTTTTCTTGATCGTTCACGCTCGACCCTCTAGCCGAAGGCCCCGCCCCGGGCACCCTCATGGATGGGATCTGAGAAGCAGACTTGAAGTTTGAAGCGTTCACCGTGTGCCATGCGGCGTGTGCGTTGTGCGCGCAGACGAATTGTGCGGCGGGTCAGCCCAGCGAGCTGGATGCTGCGCTGGCGGTGATGACGTCACTGCTGGCTGACCTGGACAGCTCCAACCGGGAGCTGGTGGTCAACCTCACCTTCTCACAGGCAAGCCACGTGTACCTGATACTGTGATAACATGCGTGTAACCAACCCTACCTGGCATGCTCCACACATCAGCCATTATCGATGCCTGCATTCTATGATACGTTTAGTTGCATTTGACTTATGTGCTGACCTGTGTCGGTTTGTGATGCGTGCAGGTGGTGATGAACGCGCTGGACGACGCGTTTGTGTACACGGACATCGAGTACGAGAACCGCTTCATCGTGATGCAGGAGGAGGCCCAGACCTTCTTGGACTCAATGTCAAAATCGTCAGGTACTTGCTTCAGTGTGTGCTGTGTGCTGTGTGTTGTGTGGGTGTGCGGGCATGCGCACGCATCGGCATAGGGTTGCCCTTGGCCGTGGTTTACGGCACCTGTGAACATCGGGGGTTGGGGCAGGTTTTTGTGGTTGCATTCCGAGTGCATTCCTAGTGCTGCAAGTCAATAACATAACACCACACACATTGTCTGCACCCATGCACACAATTGTCCTGCCCTCCCGCCCGCAGACAAGCTCCTGCAGAAGATGTTGGGCTCCAAGGTGCTGGTGGACCAGTTCGGCACAACGTATGTGCTGTCGCGTGTGGCGTCTGTACTGCGCTCAAACATACTGACCGCCGCACAGGTGGGTTGAAGTTTCAGCGCTGTGTTCCGCCTTCTGGTTGTCTGACGTGTCGCTGCTGGTTGTGTGTGAGCGTCAGCACACATGCATGCTTCACATGACTACGCTGTGCAGCCTGCGTGTCATGTGTCATCGTGTTGCTTGCACATTGACCTGCCACTCTGCCAGCCACAGGCCTTTGGGGGCGTTAGTATGGGGAATCAGAGAAGCCAGTAACGCGAGGCCGCCTTGCTTGCTGAACATGCGCTGCAAAGAATGATGAATCGCATGTTTATTTTTGCGCTTTGTGTTGTGGTTGCGTTTGTGTGTGCGTGTGCAGGCGGCCAGTAACTTTGGTCTGACCACTGCGCTGGTGATTGAGGGTCTGGGCGTCAACTCAACTGACTATTACATGGACGACTTCATGTCCTGCCTGCTGACGGTGAGTGAGGCGTGCGTGCACCTGCGCCGCGTGACAGACTGCTGACCATGCGGTGTCGTATCAGCACAACAAATCAGCACAAAGAATCTGCTCGTCCAGCAGTTAATAGTACTCTTACACTGTGGTTGGCGATCGCTCATGAGTTCTGACACGTTTGACGTTTTCTACCACCTGCACGTTAGGCTTGCGCTTGTTCGCAACAACCTGATTGTGGGGTGTAATGATCTATCATGTGCTGCTGCAGCGTGCCGGCCCAGGCCTGAAGTACGCGTTCAGCGTGAACACAGCGTACAAAAGCGCCCTGGCGCAGGAGCTACGCACGGGTGGCCTCGCCGCCGCCTCCAGCCTCGTGGCAGGCCGCAACACGAGCTCCCCACCCTCCGGACGCTCCAGGCGCCGCAGCCTCCAAGCCGCCGCGCCACCCGCAGCGACCGCCGCCGGCGATGGATTGGCCGGGCCCGACGACGATGACGCCTGGAATTATTACGACGACGACGCTGCTGGGTTTGGGATGGATCCTCAGTCGTCGACGCTGCTTTCGCGCTCGCTGCGGCGTGCGGCACGCGTGCTGCGTGCTGTCGTGCCGCGCCGCGCCAGCGACGCTCTCGCGTCCGCCACACGGGACCTTCGCCGAAGAGTCCTGCAAGCCACCGGCAGCGGCAGCGGCAGCGATGCTCGCGCGCCTGCTAGCGACGGGTTCGAGTACTGGGGCGGCTACCAGGTCATGCAGGGAGGCGCGAGCGGCGCGCCGCCCGCCGTCAACGTCGATTCGGAGGGCCGCCCGCTGCGCATCCGCGTGTTTGGCGCCAACCAGCACAACAAGGTCATCGGGGGGCTCATGCTGCACCAGACGCGCGTGCCGCTCAGCGAGCTCACGGCGGCGCCGACGGCCAGCCAGTGCGCTGGGCAGTACAACGGCCTCACTGCCGGCTGCACGGACGGCTCCAAGACGTGAGCTGATTTGTCTCGCTCTGATTCAACCTGTTTGACTTATGTTGACAGTCCGCACTGCTTGTTGAACGGCCAGCACAATCCGATGTTCCCACCAAGGATTGTGGGCATTGTGGCGCGACGCATAGCCTCGTGCTTAAACCTGATTGGCATTCTACTGTTGAGCGTGTGCTGCATATGTACTGGCTCCCGCACCAAGGTGCATTCTGACTATCCTGGCACACATTGTGGAACTCAATGTGCATGAGCTCTGCATGCTTCGCTCACGCTTACAGTGCCAGTTGGCGCTGCCTTCGTCCTGCATCTGTACCGTATTTGGATGTCTTGCCGATGTCGTGCCGTCTTGAACAGTACATCGCCTTTTTGCGGTGTTTAATGATGCCTTGCAGCACCACGCTGGTCGGGGAGCTGTCAGGCATCGGCGTCGACCCTGTGTTCCAGCCCTCCTCGCTGCTCTACAACGCCGACGTCGCCAACAAGCCCTGGACCTTCTACAACATGTCCGAGGGCAACACCGACATCGCCCCGTCCGGCAGCCCCTACGGCTTTACACACTCACACGTGGACCACTACCCAGAAGGCTACCCCGCCTTTGTTGATATTCGCCTCTCCGAGAGCAGGATGAAGCAGATGTATGTGTACTTGTTCGACGGGCAGTACCTGGCGGGCGGGCTGACGAAGGACCTCACGGCCAGCTTGCTGCTGTACAACGCGGACGCGTTGGTGCTGGGCATGTGGCGCGGCGTGTGGTCGTGGGGCGGGGACGGCCTCATACGCCTGACGCAACGCTTCATGGTGGGTGGGATTGAACCGCACCCCATGTTGTTTGCAATATGCTTGGATGACGTGTTGGTGTAGCGGTATTGTGCATAATGCCAATGTATCATGTGTGCCCTTGCTTGCCACCTGTTCACACGCAAGCTCGTGTCATGATGGTCTGTAAACATGTACCGATGTTGGCATTGTGTTTGGGTGCTTCATTGATTGTTGATTGATTGATGTACTGCTGCTGACAGTGCAAGGGTGGGCCCGTTCCTGCTTGGTGCCTTGAGCTCAACACCGTGCTACATTCTTGGCATTAACCTGATCATGCACCTTGGCGATTTGCGCTTCTGAACGACCGCAGGCTGTGCCAGCGATCGACTATGGCCACTACATCAGCCAGGGCATGTACTACCAGTTCATCCCCGACTGGATCATGCTGGTGTTCATCATCCTCTACATTTGCTCGACGCTGGTGGACATTGTGCGGTCGATGGCAGCGCAGCAGCGCTCGGGCCTACCTGACGTGGATGAAGGCGCACCGCAGCTGAGCCCCACCGAGATCTACAGGTGAGCGGGAGCGGTTGCATGATGAGGACATCTGTACCGGTAAACGGTGTTCATTAGTGATGATTGACCTTTTCAGTCATGGATGTGGGCACAGGCAGGGCTGATTGCGACAAAGTGTTCACTGGTGTGGCTGGCGATGAGTCGCACCAAACCGACAGGCAGGGCCTAGCATGTGGGCAATCGTTGATAAAGTTAACTGTGAATGCATTCTGCTGTTTGAGTGGGTGATGCTCGGACGGAATGGCAATGGATCTGGTGCAGCAGCCACTTGTGTGACACCGAAATCATCCAGGTCAACTGCCGACTGCTGCGTAAATGGCGCTGGTCAAGTGAGCAAGTTGCTCAGTTGCTGCAAGCTGAATTCCACTCACGGCCGCCTCATGGACGCCGTACCCCGCAGGCGCAAGCGCCGCGTCAAGGACAACTGGCGCTGGCGGCTGACGCCCTTCTGGCTGGTGTACGAGCTCCTGGTGGCGGCCCTGATGATCTCGGCACTCGTCGTGTGGTGCGTCTACTGCTACTCGGCCAGCCCCGCCACCGCCAACAACGTCACCTACGACGTCAATGACGGCGAGTCCGCCAACAACAAGGCGCGCTTCTTCCTCACCACGCGCAACGAGAGCGCGTGGACGCCCTACACGGCCACCACGCTGCAGGTGAGTGATGTGTGATTACCAATAATGTTGGTGATGTTACCACGGCGTGTCGGACTGTCGGCCGAGCGGACCACGGTCCGCCCAGATGGGACCAGCTGATCGATTGCATACAGTCTGCGGTCAGGGCAGCTTCGGTGCACTTGTGTGTCTTACTGGCTGGATGAGGCGCTCACATACCGTATGGATCAACATGTTTACACAGAACTGACTGGGGCGTACTGGTAGTCCAGGCTTGGCCAGCTGCTGGTACGCCCAAGATGATGGTTTGTAATGCTGCAACATCGTGGCGTGTGATGGATCGCGTGTTTTGACCGCCTGTCGCTGCCGCGCTGCCAACCATGCAGGCGCTGCTGGCGGCGTCCGGCACCTCCCCCACCAACGCCTCCATCTCCCTGGCCTCCACCGCGGCCTCCACCTCGCCGCCCGCCATGCCGGTGACCGGCGGGGAGTACCGCTGGGTGCTGCCGGAGGACACCACCAGCCTCAGCGCGCTGGCCGGCACGCAGGAGCACGTGCAGTACCTGTACAACCTCTACACCGCCTACTACACGCTGCAGGCACGTTGAAGATAGCAAGTGCATGTTGCGTGTGTGGTGGCCTGCATGGGTCGGCTGTTGGCTGGCAGCATCTGTTTGGAGGTTGACCGCGGCTATGTGCGGGTGAGGTTTCAAGTACTGAAGTGAAATCGCTGAAAATGCTGAGTTCATGCTGCTGCTCTGTCCTGCGTTCCCGTGTGTGTGTGTGTGTGTGTGTGTGTGTGTGTGTGTGTGTGTTGTTCTGCCTCAGGCGTTCGTGGTGATCATGCTGGTGCTGCGCCTGATCAACTACGTCACGTTCCAGCCACACCTGGCGGCGATTGGCGGCACGCTTGCACGCGCTGCCCCCGACCTCCTCTACTGGACCGCCATCTTCGTCATGATGGTCTGCATGTTTGCGGTGCTGCTGAGCACGGTGTTTGGGTACCGCATCGACGAGTTCAGCACGTACGACGCCTCCATGTACTCAATGGCGGCGTTCTTTATGACGATCAACCGCAACTACGAGGACCATGCAACAGTCACAGAGGTGAGGACTGTCTTCAGTTATCATCACTGTAGCATTAGCACAACTGCACAAGTACTTGCCTGCCAAATCAACAAAACATGCAAGCGCACTGTTAAAGCTTTCGGAGCTGGTGCGACAGTGTAAACTGCTCAAGCCTGGAAAACGCACACATTTGTCTGACGATGCCTTACCTCTCGATGGTGGGGTGTGCGCGCAACACGCTGACACAAGTTATGCGCTGGTGCCTGCATGCGTGTGTGTTTGCGCCCTCGTCTGCCTCGTCTGCGAACACGACAGTTCCTGTTTGACGACGGTGTGGACCAACCGGCGAGCGAGGCCATCCTGGCCAACATCGTCTTCTACGCCATGCCGCTCATCTTCCTGTGGACCTTCATCTGGTTCATCGTAGCCATCTTCCTGCCCTACTTCCGCCAAGCCAAGAAGGAACGGGAGGGCCACCCAACGCCCCGTCAGGTGCGAACGACCGGCTATACTCGCAGCCGCTGACGATCTGAATAATCTGACGCCCGACCAGCTCGATCGCCGCTACCCCGACACTGAAATCCCCAATCCCTGGATCATCCCCCATTGCATGGTGGCTGCCTGTGTTCCCTAGCATAGGCCTTACAGTACCATCCGCTCTCTGAATCTGACGTAAACCAAACGCAGGCCAGCGTAGCGATTGCTTCATACTTCATCTCGTTGCCACGTGTAAATGCGTGCGTGCGTGCAGGACCTGGCGGCGCGGCTGACCTGGTGGGTGCAGCGCGGCTGGCGCGGCGCACCCTCCAACAAGCGCATCGACGCCACGATCGACTGGGTCACGCGCCCCGAGGTCAAGTACAGCTGGTGGTATCAGGCGCTCTACAACGCCGTCGTGCGCGCCGTCGCGATGGCCTCCGGCCGCACGCTCGCGCGGCGACACCCGCTGCAGGCCAAGGCCCGGACGGAGCACGCAGTGGTGCTGCCGGCGGAGAGGGAGGGCGGGGCGCCGGGCGCGACGAGCCGGGCGCGGTACAACCTGCGGCGCCTCAACCGCGAGATGGAGGGCGTGCTGGCGGTGAACCTGCACCTGCGCAAGGACCTTTACCTCATGCTAAACTTTGGGGCGTCAAAGTGAGTTGGGCTTTTGAGGGATTGCAAGCTTTGACAAAGATCGGCAATCGTAGTTTAGGTTCAGACGAACAATTCATGTTCCCAGAAAGTCATTTGCTTCCTGTGGGGCCAAGCGACTGGTGTTTTGTGAGCGATTGCATGGCTGTACCTGCGCAGCACACCGGACAGCCTACTGTCTTAGAAGCCAGCCGGCCAGTTGCAACGGCTACTTATTGACGCTGACTGGTGGTGGTAGTTACTGCTTCGCTATTTACATCAGCGCTTGCCAGCACATAAACAAACAACACGCATGCATGTGTTTCGGTGCCTCACCCTTCCCCTCCCTGCTCCTCCCTTGTACCCTTCGTGTTCCTGACAGGTCCAACCGCCTCAAGATGATGGGCGAGGCGCGCAAGGGCCTCAGCAACGTCAACGACCCCGACAGCGCGCCCGGCCTGGCGGAGCAGCTCAGCGGCCTCCTCATGGACCGCTTCGGCCAGCCCATGCCGCGACGCAAGGTGCAGCAAGCACAGACAAATTGACACACTTCAACCTAAGCAAATCATCGATTGTGTCATCTAACAAGCTGCCCAGCTGAGATCGCCAGGCGGTGTTCCCCCATGGCTTTGTGCAAGCCCCCTGCATGCCTTTCTGCTTTGTAGTTTAACACTGATCTTCAAACGCAAATGATCCATGCTTGCCGGTTGCTGAACCGCACCACGCACGCCTGACTGCATGCGACGCACACGCATGCAGGTCAAGACGTTCGACCAGCTCATGGACACGCTCGCGTACCGCATGGGCGTCGCCGAGCGGCCCACCTCCGCCGGCAGCCACTCCACCACCTCCACCGACGACCTCGACGACGACGACGCCTCCATCCACTCGGGCGACGCCGCTGCAGCGGCGGTGCCCGGCGGTCTGAGGGACGACGATCTGCTGCCCTCCGGCATGCGGGTGGGCACGCTCAAGGCGCATGGCGGGTACGGCGCGGCGACGGCGATGACGCTGCAGGAGCTGCACCTGCAGGCCGCGGTGCAGGGCGCCATGCGTAACATGCACAACATCCGGCAGGCCATGGGGCAGGACCTGGGCGAGGATCCGGAGCTCATGGCCACGCTGTTTGTGTCGCAGTTTGCGAACATGATCCCGGAGCCGACCTCGCGGCCGGCCGCGGGCGGCACGCGGCCCTCGCTGTTCAAGCAGCGCACGCAGCGGGTGCTGCCGGGCACGGCCGGCGTCGGCGGCGGGCACGCGCATGAGGGCGGCGAGCAGGGGCCCGAGGCTATGCTGACGAAGGCGCTGCAGGCGCTGATGGGCGCCTCTGGCGCTGCGGCTGCAAGCGCGCCGCCGGCCGCCGGCCCCGCCACGGACCTGCCGCACGAGGCGGCCGCGCTAGAACGTGCGCTCGCAGCCTCGAGCTCGCTCACCGTGCGGCCGTCGCAAGGGAGCTTCTCTATGGCGGCGGACGGCAGCGCACCGCCGCCGCCGCCGCCAGCACCGGCGGACGGCGTGCCGCGGCGCCGCCGCGGCCTGACGAGCGGGCGCCCAGGCTTCGCCGGCCAGCCAGTGATGCCGCCAGGCGGCGCGGGCTGCGCCGGCGCCTCTCCCTATGCCAACCCGTGGTTCCAGCCGCACGGCAGCGGCGAGTTTGCTGCACACGCGGCCGCCATGCAGATGGGCGTGCACCCCGCCTCGCTCGTCGCCACGCCCGCGATGACCCCCGAGGGCTCCTTCAGGGATGCGCCGGGCGGGGGCGGGACCATGTGGCCCTCCCAGCAGCTTATGGGGGGCACAGGTGCACCCGGCACGCCGCCAGCGCCAATGACCCCCATGGGGGTGTCGATGTGGCCGGCGCCGGTCTGGCAGAGCCCCGGGCCTTTGGGCACAGGCGCGCTGGATGCCGCCGGCGCGGGCAGCTTCGCGTCTCCGAGACCGGTGAGACCGCGCCGCAGGGGCGGTCTCGGAGCCGGGACCGGCGACGAGATCGCGGCCGCCGTCACGCCCAGCGGCGGCAGCTTTGCGGGCGGCGTGGTGGCCACGCCACGCGCGGAGGCCGTCGCCGCGCAGATGCAGGTGCTCCCCGCCGACCGCGCCGTCATTTTCGCGACGGCGGCGGGCGTGGTGCAGCGGCTCATCTCTCATGTGATGCAGCTGCATCGCGAGATGCAGGTGGTGCAGTCCGATACACAATCCATGATCCGATCCACCCAAGCGATGATTGACCGCCTGACCGCCAAGCCCTTCCCGAGGAAAGCGGCCAAGGTGATCCCAGGAGCGCTCGCGTCGCCGGGCAACTCTGCGCCCTCCTCGCCGATGACGGAGGTGCCGGCGGTGACGTGGGACCAACGCGCGGAGGAGGAGGATATGCTGCCGCTGCCGCCGCCCGCGTCGCTGCGCGCGGCGTCGCTGCGGCTGCAGCAGGCGCCAAGCTCGCAGCCGTCGGTCGCGGCGGGCGCTTCGCTCGAGCGGCGGGCGCTGGAGGCGGCGGCGGCCGCCTCCGCCGCGGCAGCCGCCCAGCGCGAGATGGACGCGGAGGCTGCCGCCCGGGCAGCCGCCGCAGCCGCTCGGGAGCAAGCAGCGGCGGAGGCAGCTGCTGCGCCGCCGCTACACGCTACTAGTGCGGAGGACGAGGCGGCGGAGGCGTTGCTGCTGGGCTTGGCGGCGCAGGCCGCGGGCGCGCTTGCGGACAACGAGCGCGCCGAAGCGGACCTCGATGCGCTTGCCGCGGAGGTCCTCCTCGGAGACGATAACTACCTAGCGGGCGCCTCTTCCGCCACGCCGACGGCAGCTTCACAGGGTGGCAGCGATGCGGCGGCAGGAGCCAGGCAGCAGGGCGCGCCCCCGAGCGGCCGCCCGGCCCGCCGCGCCGCGGCGGCGGCGGCCATGGCGCCCACCGAGACCATCACGGTCGCGCCGCGCGCAGCGGGCGGCAGCTTCACGGCGCAGCCCGCGCCGACGGCCGGCCGGGCGCCCGGCGCGTTTGCGCCGCCGGGGGCCAAGCCCGCAACGCCACCGGGCGCTGCCGCAGCGCGCATGGGCAGCTTCACGGGCGACATCCGCCGCCTCACCTCCATGTCCTCAGTACAGGTGGGAGGAAATTGGAGAATTGTGTACCAATTTGTGTTTGGGGCACGCGAAAGCCACCTGCCGTGTACCTCATAACACACACACACGTGTCATCATTCACAGATGTGCGGTTGGCTTGGCTTCCTCCTGCCTCCTGCAACGTGTCCTGCGACCTTGTTGCAACAGGCACCACACCACCAACCGCTTGCTGTGCCTGTGCCTGTCACCCAGTCTTCCACACCTTTTGACCTGTTTTCCATACCGCTTGTCCCTCGTTTGTTGTACTGGTATGTACCTCCAACAGGGCGAGGTGTTGCCGGCCGGCGCCGCGGGCACCAGCCGCCCCATCACGCCGGTGCGCGCCGGTACCCCGGGCGGCATTGCGCGCATCCGCACGCCCACCCCGCCCGGCGGCGGCGAGGGCATGGTCAAGCTGGGCCCCGTGGACCACGGCTTCAGCCCACGCACTTCGGTGAGTTTGGGTGTACCGGTAAAGTGCTGAAGTGCAAAAACAACACAACAACCAGCACTTGTGGCGTTGTGGCCAATCAAGGTGCCGCTGTGCACGGCCTGTGTTGGGTTGTGATGGCGGCGCAGCTGCAGGCCTCGGCTTGATCTCCCTGTTTTCCCTGCTATTGCTCCCTTTTGACTGCTGCCGGCGTCGCCTGGGTGCGATACCAAGTTGTAATTGTACTTTATAAGTTTCTCCTGCAACTCCAGATCTTCCTAATACTTTTACTGTGAATTTACTGTCCATTGACATCAAGTAGTGTTAATAACATATGCCTCTGCCTGTCTGCCTGTGTTCTGCATGTGGCTTGACATGTGCACTGCATGGTGGCATGAAACCCTTTCAGTTTAAATGTTTGAGAATATGAATTGCGTTGCCATGTGCACAACTACCATCGCAGGACCTTCAGGCTCAGGCGGACCCTGGGCTCGCGGGATCCGACTACGGAGACGATTTTGAGGAGGAGGAGCTCGCACGCCTCAACCTGCCGCCAGCCGCTGAACAGGGCGGCGCTGCGGCAGGCGGCGCTGCAGCTTCCTCCCGCCCGCCACGCCAGCAGGCTACTGCAGGCGCCGGCGGGGATGATGATGAGGAGGAGGAGCTTCCGACCGAGACGCTTGCCGCAGATTTCGTTGCGCCGCGCTCGCCGCTGCGCCAGCCGGCCGATCAGCAACAGCTGGGCGAGGCGGGTGCGGGCGGGGGCGCTGCGTTGACTCCAGATGAAGAGGCCAGCTTGATGGCCAGCCTGGGCGGCGAGGCGTCCGCCGAGCCGTCATCCAAGGTATGTCCGCATGCATGACTAATTTTCTCCGCAACTGGCCTTCAATGCGCATGATGCTGGATTCGTTTCTTGTGCATCAGTGTCAGACAACAGGTCATGCTTCGTGTCGTTGGTCATGCCCTGCAGCTCAAGAAGCATCACTCACGCACTGCGTTCGAGTCCGAAGGCCGCCTCGGGGCTGTGCCCACGGAGCTCAGCCTCATGCCTTCTGGCTCCGGAACCGGGGCAGCTGCATCAGGCAGTGGTCTCGGATTGTCGACCAGTGGTCTCGGAGCACAGCGCAGCGAGCGCGGCGTCGTGCAGGAGCTTAGTGAGGACGACGACGATGAGGCCACGAGCCCCTCGCAGCATCAGGGCAGCAAGGCAGGGGGTGGTCCGTGGAGCGGCGCAGGCGACGTTGCTGGCTCCGGAACCGCCGCCGCCGCCCCGCAGGTGCTCAAGCTGCAAGACGACGACGAGGGGGCAGCCGAGGTGGGCGAGGAGGCGAGCGCACGCGCGGGCCCTGCGGCTGGCTGGGCTGCGCCCGGAGCGCGCAGCTTCAGGCGGCGTGATGAGCAGGAGGCAGCAGCGGCCGAGCAGGCCGACCCCACCGCGGCGTCCTCGTCGCCTCGCCGGCGTGGCGGCCTCACCGCTGCCAGCGCTGGGCCGGAAACGGTGCTCGGAGGGGAGGAGGCTGCTGGCGAGGAGCAGAGCGAGGAGGAGGGCGAGGGTGCCGAGCAGCGCACCCCGCGTGGGCGGCCGCCGCCGCGGCTCGAGCCGCTGCGCGTGGTGTCGTTCGCCGCCACCGGCCGCCGCGGCGAGCAGGCCTCCCCCGCAGGGGAGGCTTCAGCCTCGGCGTCGCCGTCGTCGACGCTGCAGCAGCGCGGCAGCCTTCGGCAGCTTCTTGTCGCGCCCAACCGCTCAGGCGCGGGCCCGTCGTCGTCGCCGTCGCGCAAGCCGCCGCCTCCGAGCGTGGACCCCGTGCTCGCGCGGGAGTTGATGGAGCAAGCGCTGGGCCGGCCGCGCCCCACCACCAAGCAGGTGGCGGTGAAGCCGTCCGGCGCGCTGACTGCCAGCGGCCAGGCGCCGCCACAGCCTGTCAAGCTGCCGCCGGAGCTCGAGCGCCGCCAGGCGCAGCTGCAGCGCCAACGGGAGCTGCTCGCGACGGCGCAGGCGGCCGCCACCGCGCGGCGCCTGCAGATGCTGGCCGCCTCCGACGCGAGCTCCACCGGCGGCGCCGCGCCGGGCCTATCAGCAGCCGCGCTGCGCACGCCGTCCGTCACGGTGCTGAGCGGCGACACTCTGGGCGCCTCCTCATTCACCGCTGGCAGCCCCTCCACGCTTCAGCGGTCGGGGCCGTCGCTCTCCGGCCCAAGTATTAGGATCACGGGCGCCGGCGGCGCCGCGCCGGCCGTCGAGCCCGGCGCCCGCCTGCCCCGCGCCACCGCGGCGCGTGTGGAGGCGGTGCGTCAGGCGCAGGAGACCGCGCGAGCGCAAGAAGCCGCCGCCGCGCAGAGCGTTATGGCGGGGCTGCGCACGGGCATGGATGAGGCGATGGCTCAGGAGAGGGTCGCGCTGCCGACGCGGCCGTCGGGAGGCAGCTTCACGGCAGCGGCCGGCGGCCTCAGCAGCGTGTTTGGCGCCGGAGGGACGTCGCGGCGTGGCGGCGGCCTGCGTGCGCTGCTTGCCAGCACGCCGGCTGAGGGCGCTGTGAGGGGCAGCGGTGACGCCGGCCCCAGCAGCGGCGGCGGCCCAGGTGTGGGGGCGGTGGCTGGGTCGGCAGTGGCGGGCGCGCCCCCCCGCACGCCACCTGCAAAGCTCGATGAGAGCGTGTTGGAGGATTTTGAGTGAAATCATCACGATTTAGTGCTTGGTGGTGATTTAGGTGAATGGTAATGGTTATGATGACCCGCCAGGATGCTTGCAGGTGGCAATCGAATGTGCGGATGGACATGGATAACCTGAGTGGTTGAGACTGCCAAGCGCTGTTGGTGCTTCCGCAACTGCCGGTTGAGTGTTTTCCAGGTGGAAGACGGGGTGGAGGGCCACCTACACCTACAGTAGCCCCCCCCCCGGCGAAGGCCATCACCAGCACCGCCATTGCTGAAGCCAGCCATCATTCCCGCACTGCCTGCCCCAAAACTCCCCACCACCATATCACCACTCCTGTTTGTGCCACCAACTGCAAGGAATATCGGGCTGGTGTTTGGGGCCGAAGGCCAGGGGGGGGAGGCCAATTGAACGAATGTGTTTTGTGTGTGCGCGCGCGACCCAAACGAACGACAATGGCACGCGTCCTGCGCAGTGTGCATGAACTGTTTGTATTTTTCTCTGTGGCTGGCAGCGGGCCTGCTGCCGAACTTTGGCCCCTTGGTGTTGCAGTTTCAAGGATGTCCTGTCTCGGGCATGGTCCCAAGTTGTTTGACGCTCTGCAGGGAGCACACATGCACAGCTAACACGCCGCACGCACATGTGGGACTGCATCTTACATGCCTGTCCTGGCACATCCAAAGACACCCACCATACGTACACCCTTGCAAGTGGCATTCATGACATTGACCCTCGTACAACAACATGCGCTGCGGCCCATCGTCCATGCACACGAACGTATCTCGCACCTCCGACCACTGTGCGTCTTCATCCTGCCCTCCGTTTGCTATGCCCTGCAAAGCGCCCTGCCTGACGATCAATGCTGATTGCTGTCTATGGCCGTGGTGTGCAGCTGGCCGCGCGCGGATTGGGGCTTGGGGCAATGATGCGGGCCGTGTGGTGCTCCTGCCACAAGTCACCCCGCTGCCGGCTGAGAACGGCCTTACGCTTCTATTGCAACTTTGCAAAAGTATATTACCGGGTACCGCACATCACTTTGTAAGTTTGAGTAAACAGTACCACGTTTGCGTGCGAGCTTGTCCTGCTTGTATTGTCCCGACCATCAGCTTCAATCGTAGGCAGGCGGAGGCTGTTGATTGACTTGACGTCCTTGAGCCCCAACTGTTCCTTGCTGCTACCTGCACCGCGCTTCAACCCCTTGACAATCCCTTGTGGGACGCATCGTGCATGCTGCAGTGCGATGCATGCGCCGCTCGCGAGCATTTACGTGCACGGTGCAGTGAAGCCTCTGCTTGTGCCGCAGTGCTTCAGACCGCGCTCAACGTGAGAAACAATAAAAGAATAAATAAAAAGGTTGTGTGGCTTGGCTTGTGCGTGCGCTTGGCTTGTGCATGCTGCTCTGACAGTCCGATCAAAGTATTCATTCCTGGACCACCACTTTGAACGCAAGCGTAGTTCTGTGATGCAGACATTGGCATATCACATACCGGTATGCGATGAATCTACATTCGTTTAACCCATCCGGGCCTTCATCTATGCATTACCGATACGGTATACAGCGCCCACATGGAGCCTCTTCATGTGTTCTTTGTTACATTCGTCATACGGTACATCCCATCCCATGCAAGCTGTGTTGCCTTTTGGGCTTGGCGCCGGGTCATCACACCCTGCGTCACGCTGAACATCTGGACAGCAACGCATGAGTGCATCCCACCTTGTAACGCTGATGCAAGCATGTGCCCATGTGCTCAAGCCCGTTGCACAGCAGTACGCTCACAGGCGTGCTGCCCTGGCCCGTCTGCGCCACACTAATTGAGCAGAGATGGGATGCCTACTTGACGTGCCGATGTGCAGTATGTGGTGTATGTGGCAGTGTGCCGCGATGCACGCTACCTATCAACCCGGCACGTCAGCGTCAGCACACCGGGCAGCGCATGCAAGCTATGCAAGCTTACAGCAAGGTCGATTGCTTGCTTACTTGCTTGCCAGCGTTGGGTGCACCCAACAAGCAGCAGCATATGCTCCAGGCAGGGAACCAACCCGTAGCATATGTGCCAGGCAGGGAACAAACCCTCAGCGCAGGGTGAGGGCGAACCGACCTCAGCATCCGTTCGTTTGCTAGTGAGTGTATGCGTGGTTGCTGAATGCAGCAGCTGGAAAAGGATACGAATGGCAGACGTCAAGAGCACAGGGGCGGGACCAATGGCACCAATGCAGTGCCAATGCAGTACCGTCATGCGTCTGAGTCCAGGGCTGCCCACCAGTGCAGCAAGTTACTCTTGCAGTTAGGTGCTGCAGGGAGACGTGCGGGGTGGTGCAGTGCGGTGCGGTACACGATGCTTGTAAGCGGTTCTTGCTCATAGCGGTAACGTTGCTGTAATAAATGGGGCAGCAGTAAAACCCACAATGCAGGTGATGGTGTGCAGACAGTTCACAACGACGCAAGTACACGTTGTCCAGTGCGTTCTAGGCTCGTAGGGAAAACCCGCAGAGGCAGTGGCAGTGACAGCGCAACCACCTGGAATCACCCCCCCACCCCACCCCCACACACAGCCGACCAGCCGGCGAGCCGCCACACATACATGCCAGCAGCACCGGCAAACAGCCCGGCTGCTGTTGGCGTGGTGTGCAGTATCTTGGGTTGTGCGTATGTCCAGCATTTCCCCCACTAAATCGGCTACGCATGCCGCATCCCGCCCGCACAGAGTCACCCCTACCGCGATACGCGGATCAGCGTGTTAGCGACCCAAGGTTTAGGGCGGTTGGGGCGGTCAGTGCTGCTTGTTCGTGAGCTTAATGCGCAGGCGCGGCTTGTCCTGCTGATCCTGCGGCTGCTCCCGCAGGGCATCCGCCACCGCCGCGTCGACCAGCATCGCCTCAGGGTCCTCGCCTCCTGCTCCGAAACCACCACCATACCCTCCGAAACCCCCAGCAGGCACCCCGAAACCATCAGCGTACGCCGCCGCCGCATACGCCATAAAGTGCGAGGGGTCTGGGAAGGCTGCAGCTGCATGGGAGCTCATATTGTGCATTTCGGCGGGCTGGTCGCCGTCGTCCTGTTCGCTGCGCTGATTGTGGGCATCAGCAACCACGTCGTTTGCGTGGGTCACCGAGCGCAGGCCCGACCCAAAAACATGCTGGTGCGGGTGAAGCGCGTGCAGCGGGTGCTGAGGGAAGTGGGGGTGGAGGTGAGGAAGGAAGCCGTTGGCGCCGTTGCCGCCGCTAAGGCTGGGGCTGGCGGTCTCTGTTATCGCCACCGGCCCGCCACCGCCGCCGAGGAAGCGTGAGCTGCCGCGCCGTGCATACTCGCCCTCCGCGTGCCCGCCCCCATCCACTCCCATCCCCGTCGCCGTCAAGTCACCAGCGGCCGCGCCTGCGGGCGGGTTTCGGAGCGCGTAGCGTGCCGCCCGGCTGGCAGCCGGGTCGTCCTGAGGCGCTGCGCCGCCGGCAGGCGGAGCTGCCGTAGGGGGCTGGTGGTGTAGGCGGGAGGAGCGGCGCAGGCCGTCCGCGCCAGGCGAGCCGCGCGCCCCCTGCGGCGCCATCGACGGCGCCACCACCGCCAACGCGTTCACCGCCGCCGCCCGCCGCGGCCGGTCCGACACCGGCGTGGGCGGCGCCGCCGCCGCCGCGGCATGCGACGTGCGCAGGCGGGGCTTGGCGTAAGGATTTTCTGCTGGCGCCTGCGGCGCGGGCGGCGGCCGCGCCCCGCCGGCTCGGCTGCTGGCCCGCGTGCTGTGCACCGCTGCGGCCGTTGCTGCAGGGGCGGGGCGGGCGCGCGTCGGGCGGTGGCTGCCGCTGCCGCCCCGTCGATCCCGCCCGCCACCACCGTCGTACTCCTCGTCATCATCATCGTCAGGCCCGTTGCGGTTGTCCTCCTCGGATTCAGCCTCAGAGTCCTCCCTGCCGCTGTCTGAGACCGCCGCCGTGCGCTGCGCCCCGGCCGCGCGGGTGGACGCAGGCCGCGTCCCAGCGGAATGGTGCGAGCGCGCGGGCACCTGCCTGTGCGCCTGCTGTCGCCCTGCCCCGGCGCGCCCGCCGCCTGCCGTCGCCGCTGCCGCCGCTGCTGCTGCTGCTGCTGAGGCGGCCCGGGTGGTGCCAGCGCCGCCGGAGTGGCCGCCGCGGAAGCGTGGGTGGCCGCCGCCGCCGAGCGCTCGTGCGGGGGAGCGTGTAGGCGCGTGCTGCGTGTTGTGGCTGGGGGCGCTGGCCGGCCCGCCATGCCGGCTGCCGCGCCGCCGGCGGCCCTCTTCCTCCTCCTCCTCCTCCTCCCCGTCTTCCTGTCCATCATAATCCTCATCATCGTCGTTTGCATCGCCGTCATCCGCTTCCCTGTCCGCAGATGGCCGCCGCCCAGCGCTG
>BDDA01000500.1:32044-52001 GCA_001662385.1 Chlamydomonas asymmetrica
GGAGGGGCAAGCCACACCGAGCACACATGCTGATGTAACATACATACATACATGCTGGTTGTGTGCATGCTCATCGTATGGACGCATTGGCGGCCAAGCCGTTGCTTGGTGTGAGTTATGTTATGTTACATCAGGAGCGTGTTGGCCACACGGCCCATGCTCCCCCCAGATGGGGACCAGGCAAGCAGAAGGGGGTCACCAAGCTATGCGCATGGGGTGCAAGAGGGCCACAAGGGCTTAGTGCAGTACATCAGCACTGCTTGGTGTGTGGGTGTGCACCATGCATCCATGCAGGCGGGCAGGCAGGCAGGCAGGCAGGCAGGCAGGCAGCTGTGTGCACCATGCATCCATGCAGGCAGGCAGCTGCGTGCGTGACGGGGCAGGCAGGCAGCTGCGTGCGTGACGGGGCCGTCCACCAACCAACAGCCAGCATGCTCATATGATGAATTCACGATAGAGAGGCTGAGCGTTGGCGGTAGGGGGGCTTGCGAGGGGCGTGCTGCAGTGGATTGCATGCCCCACAGTGAAGCGAAGCTCGCGTGGCGATGCTGATCAGGGTGATGGAGTCGGGTTTAGGGTTTTAGGGTTTAGGGTTTAGGGTTTAGGCACTCTCCCTCTGCCCCTCTCTCAGTGGTTCACACACTTCCAGCGGAAGGCACACATGACGTCCTGGGAGGGCTATGACCCATACATACATCTATCACTCAGTTAACTGATGAGCTTCGCAGTGGGTGGCTCACCCACCTGGCGGGGCGGTGAAGCCCAGCATCACACCAGGCGGCACCTTGTCCTCAACCACAGTGCCGTAATACCACTTGGGCCTGTCGGAATCGCCATCCCTTTGGCAGTTCTGCGGAGGTGATAGAATGTATCAAGGGTCAATATGATATGAAGGTTACTGGGGTGAGTGCTGCGGTTGGTGTATAGGTGGGAGTGGGCGGTCGTGTAGGCAGTGCCACTGCACCATCGCTGCGCCTCACCTTGATTTTGTCCCCCAGCGCCCAGTTGCGGCAACTCGCTGCCTCGAAGCGCCCGCGCAGCACCAGCCAGTCGGGCCACGAGGTGGAGGCTGGCGCCTGCAGCTCAACCTGATGGAGCCACCCAGCAACAGCGACAGTACCGTGTCATGACGGAATCAACAAACGCGCTTTGTGTGTCCAACAGCACGTTGGGGAGCCAAAAATTGTGGAAGCCTTTCTATCGGCCCTGCCTTACCAAGTCACCATGCCTGGCAGTTGACACCACCAGCCTATTCAGGACACATGTTACCGATGGCATCGCTTTCAGTAGTGAAGATGAGGCAACACCAACGTAACCGCATTACATACACACCCGCTCACACACGCACCACCACCCGCCCCACGTAACTCACGTTCACTGACACCATCCATGAATGGCCTGATTGGCCAAGTGATGTGAAGTCAACCACCCAGGTAATCTTGCAGGGCTGTTGCGCCGGTGCCACCCCTCACACCCAGCTGCCGCTTCAACGCATCAAACGCCAGCAAAGCCACTTAACCCAGTCAGGTGCTGCTGACCCACCTGGAAGGGGCAGCCGGCAAGGGGTCGGCCCGGGTCCGTAGGGTCCTCGTCTATTGTCAGATCAAGCCTACGATGCACGGAACAATGTATGGTGTAATGGGTGATGGGTGTGTGGCTTGGACTGTGGAGAGCAACAACAGCGCAGCATCACAAGACAGGTCAGAGCAGGGCAGGTAAGCCTCCCGAGTTCACGATCGCACCTGTACTGCTGTACACCACAGCACACATTTGTGCTCGGCTGGAACGAGCTTAGGCCACTCCGCCGACACGCATCTGACGACGCGTACGCGCCACCCGGCATGGCAACCCGCAGCGCGGAGGCACCTCCCCTCCCCCCGCCGGCCCATTTGCCCACTCACTTGACGTGTGTGTAGTAAGGCGACTGTCCGTCTATGTAGTACGTCATGGCGCGGATGGTGCACGGCTCCACTGGGCGGATGCCTGGCAGCTGCGCCCAGGGCCTGCGCATAAGACATTGTCAACGTGCAAGACAACAAGCAAACAACGCATCTCGGCTGCGGCATCAAAGCGTGTTTGGCTGAGTAACCCATTCTTCCTCCAGGGGGGGACCAGGCGAGAGAATCATTGATAGAAGTGCTTCGAGCTGAGGGCCTCAGGCTTTACCAACATGCCAACACAAGCCCCACCGACATGTATGGTGAGGTAACAAACAGTGCAGCTCATTTCAGCACTGACTGAAACTCGGGATTGTGTACGTAGGTAAGACAATGAAGACCACAGCAGGCAGGGGGGCGCACTTACGGGCTTCGCTTGTCGTTCGCACAGTCCAGCGCCTGTGGCAAGGCCAAGCGTGTGCATCAGCATGGAAGGTCATACGTCAGCCTACGACTTGACACTCATTGCGCGTTGGTGCAACAGCAGCAGCAGCACTGTGCGCACAGGAATCCAGGCAATCATCCGGCATGCTGTCGATGAATCTGCCCTAAAACAGCGATGGTGGAGGCAGCAGGATTTGCCAGTGACTTCCCGCGTAAAACACGCCCAGGCAGCCAGCCACTTTCATGTACATCGACTGCACACACACGTGATGGCATGGCGATCCCCTCATCCTATCAGTATGCAGCCATAGCCCATGCCACGTTGCATGCCATGCTTTGTGGCTTGCAAAGGCATTCGCATCGGTCCACTCATTCAGCGTGCCGCTGGTGCATACCATGTTTGCGAATGGTAGTATGGAGCTTATTGATCATCGGATTCATCGGTGATACAAGTCAGTGCAAATGGTGGTGTGTGCCGCACGATTTACCATGCGGTCAACGCACCTGCTTGTGTCCTGCCCACAAGTACACCACCTTGTCGCCCACTTGAGGGATGTAGAAGTCAAAGCGGTGCGTGACGCTCTGACGAAACACACAACATGAAACAACACGCACGGCAAGGGAAGGCACACTGAAACTTCGAAGCGTCTCGCCACATCAACCGATCCCCATACAATCACGCATACACTACATAGAGATACGGGCGCAGAAACAACGAGCCCCCGGCCCCGGGTTTATATGGCAGCTGCTGCGGCACAACTTCAGAGCAACGCTTCATTGCGGCCAATGCGCCTATGGCCGGTGCCACCTAACAGCAAACCGCCCCTGAACTCTGAAAAGACAGCAGCGTGACGGGCGGGGCGATGACCACGCAGAGGTGCAACGAGAGAGAGCGGGCCCACGCTGCACGCGCACCTGCAGCCAGGCGTATAACCCTGGCAGGCGAGGCGTTGTCCGGCGCTGCATGCCGCCCGCCTGGCTTGCGTGGCCCTGCTGCTGGCGCTGCTGCTGCTGGTTGCGCTGCGCGGAGTCCACCTGCTGCAGCCGCGCCCGGTCACGACGCTCCTGCAGCACACACACACGCGTGCACACACGCACGCATGTACACACTTGAACACAGGCGCACACACACGCACACACGCACACACTTGTACTCCCGCGCACACGCGTGCACACACTGCATGGCCCCATGGGCGCCTCTTCCTGGCACACGCGTGCGCATGACCCACAACATTGGACACCTGATACAACGCAACCCACTGTGTGTGTTAGCAGCCCTCCCTCCCCACCTGTCGCTCCGCCCTGTCCAGCGCCTCACGGCCCCTGTGGCGCGTTTGCACGCCCTCATCCTGCAGCATGGTTCATTGCATGACCCGTTCACTACTCAATTGATTGATCGATCGACTGATTATAAATCCAGTTGGTTGATGCGACGAGGGCAACGCACCGATCATGTCATGTATGGTTGCACGACCACGCCATCACACACGTGGCGGGCGCATGCATGCGCGTGCGCACACGCTCAAAACACGCTCAAAACACCCGCAACCAGAGTCCGGCCAATCGGAGCCACCATTCATGCAGCGGTACTGCCATTCACAGCGCACATGGCAGTACTGCCGTTCACAGCAGGCGGCATACTGCCATCCAACATCATGCAATGGTGCTGCCGGACCAGCACCGCCTGACTAGAAAACAAACAGCATGTGATCTAAGGCAGGCGCTACTTGCAGCCAGCGCGGCGGCGGCTTACCCCAGAGAAGTCGGATGACAATGCGTCCACGTAGCGTCGGCCCTGGCCTGCGTTTGGGTGCCGGGATGACCTGCGGAGTGTGAAGCACCAATACGGCAATACAGTTCAAGAAAAACACTCAAAATATGCATTCATGAATGTATCCATCAATCAGGAATCAGGTGGTCAATCCACAGCTACGAGGTTTGTTGTGATGCATTCTTAATCGGTGCAGCGGTTAGCAGCGTGCAAGCCTACAGGCCCGTGCTCGCCCCACAGGGAGCACAACAGACAGGTCGTGTCGCAGACTGTTGCGATGACACAATCCCGTCCAGGTGAATGTGTGGGCAGGTGAACGAGTACGCGTGCTGAGCGAGCACAGGTCGGTCTGGGTCAGGTAGCTTTGCGGATCGCGATGCCCTGTATCCGCAGTACACATGCACGGCCCACCCACACCCAGCAGCACACTCATCCCCCGCACCTCCGTGTTGCCATCCCCTCCCGGTCGTGATGCTCCCGCTCGCGCCGCACGCGCCCGTGTCGCCGCCTGCTGGCGCCCGCGCGCAGCTGCCGCCCGTGCCGCAGCGTCATGCCGCCGCCGCCGCCCTCCTCATCGCCGCTGCTGGCGTCATCATCCCCATCATCGTCCTCGTCATCGCTCCTCCCCGGCACGTCGCTGTATTCGGAGTCGTCGTCAGCGCTTTGGGCAGGGGGCTCGGAGCCTGTTTGGTTTGGTTCATCCCATAGCAACGACACAGGGTGCGCTAACAGGCAACTCTCAGCCCAGAGTGTAAGACAGGCCCAGGCGCGGTACTGTGCCCGAAGAAATCACCCAGGCAAGCACTACCTGAAGCACTACCATCTGCTCGGAACTGCAAAGCATTAAGTACCGGTATGTGTCATTGAATTGCGGTTCTGTGAGGAGTACCGCCCTCCAATTTTACGCGTGCGCACCTGGGTCGTCGCTAGCAAAGCTTGCGCTGCGGCTGTCATGTATGGTGATGGCACGGTGCCCCGAGCGCGACTGCTGCTGCCGGCTGCCGGGCGGCGTCGGCCCGGGGCGGCTGCCGGGCGGGCGCGGGGGCCGCCGCAGCCCGTTGCCTGCAACACCGACAGGATAACGACGGTAGCTGAGGTTACAGCCTCGTTGGGAAAGCTGTAAGCGTACAAGAACGAAAATAATAGTGTACAAGAATCAAACAAAGCGACACCCAGGCAGAACTGACAACCCAGCATGTCTTGGTCGCTTGGTAACTTCATGCTACGGCGTCTAACACATAAAGCGACCCTCAGGGTCGGCCTGATCATCAGAAGCCGGGGTCCAGACACAGAAACTGTCACTGTGCATGTGGGCACGCACATACGCATGCACAGTGCAGGTCATGGCGAGGTGAGGGTGCGCCAACGCACCTTGCCCGGGCGGCGCACGGCGCTGCAGCACGCGCTGCTTCTCCTCCTCGTCCGCTTGTTGCTGCGAAAACACGGCAGCGGCAGGCGCAGGACGATCAGACCGGCCCCAGCACACCATGCAAATACACAATCAAACAACGCACATGGACCTGCGCACGGACCCTGAATCCTAAACACCACAAATGGCATCATGGCGGTCAAGTGGTCAGCGCTGCACCGCAGCTCACCGCAGACCTGGCATGCATGTACACCCCGTCATCATTCACCTGTTCAACTCGTTGTTTGTTGTATGCTGCTAGTGTGCTGTTCATCATGACATGGTGGTTCAGTATACCCTTCAAGCCACGTGGCTGCCACACACCACATCCCACCGCACTGCAACCGCACCCCACACCCCACCTGCGCCTGCTCCAGGCTCTCCATTGCCTCCCGGTGACGCGCCGCAGCACGATCCAGCGCTGACTGCACACAAGGATGAACACCAACACCAACCCACACGTTACTGATATGCCATCCAGGTGCAGGTGGTGACGGTCGCACTTGCTCTACAGCACGCAGCATGCTGGCGTGCAAAGCCGTGTGCCTCCCAACAGCAGATATCGCAGAGATGTCAAGTGCTGCGCGCTGTCCTCACCTGCACGGCGGCCTCGCTGATGCCCGCGTTGTTGGCGTGCCACAGCGCCGCGGCGATTGTCGGCGGGTTCTGCATCACTCCCTGCGCGCCACACACCACACAACTTGGGCACTCTTTCTGACACACCACACATCGCACGCCCACGCCCAACAGACATTAGCAGCAACGTAGGCCAACGCAGGCCTGGCATGAACGCATGAACGCATGAGCGCACCCATGGCAAGCATAATGTCTTATTCAAATGCCTTCTCAGGTATAGCTCCACGCACGAACGCCATTATGTCACACGCCTAGCAAGCCATGCTGTACCGCATGTGCCCCCAGTTTTATTGCATTGCACATTCGCACTACATTTTTTCGGACATTTTTTCGGACTGCTTTCTCTGCCTATCACTCGGAATGTAACATCAATGCAGAACGATACGGCAGCATCATACCCAGTACGCACCGACGGCAGCAAACTCAAAAGGCTGATGGCACGCCTGCTTCCGCCACCGGCTGCTGCTGCGCCACCCTGCGCCTGCGCCTGTACCGGCTGCGCTGCGCCTTCAGCCGCAGCCTCGCCCTGGGCTGCCTGGCCTGCCTGCCCTGTCTGGCCCTGGGCAGTGTTCGCCTGTGCCTGGCGCGCGTCGTTCCGCAGCTGCTCGTCCCGCAGCCTGTCCAGGCTGCGCGTGCGGAACGCCAGCTGCACTTCCGGGGGGTACGGGGCTTGCTGCGAGTCCACCAGGTTCTGCAAGGGGGGTGATGCGTCAACAGGCAGGCACACGCGCGCGTCGCTGTCTGCATACGATGCCCTGGGGGTCAGGTTGTGCGGGTGCACACGATGGCGCGTGGTGGTCATGCTGGGCAGGCAGCGATGCCTAAGCGCTCCAGACCAAATCGGAAGGCGCCAGCCGCTCTCTTCCATCACAGAGCGCAGCGCATGTATCGCGGCACCAGTGCTGACGCTGATGCTGGTGATGGGTGTTGGCTGCCAGTCAGCAGGCGCAGCACGATACAGGCCACCCAGCCAGGCTTTGCCGCAGCAGTCTCTGAGGATATGGCATTGCACACACTGTGGCATAGGAGGGCCCTAACGGCATGACCGCACACGTGCACACGCGTGTGCCGCATCTGGGCACAGGCGTGGAAGAAGCGCTCACGGTGTACCACAGGTTTCACCATTATGGGTCAAGGACACAGGGTTCTTGCGGAGTGCGCGCGCGGTCCAACCAAGACAGGCGGCGCTTGCGAGCGAGCGCTGTTGGCGTGCGAGTCTCATGTCTCGCGCCCCACCTGGTTGGTGATGAGGTGCGGGGGCAGCTGAACCTCCGAGTCACATACCCACCTGCGCCGTTCGCCAACGCACCCACGCACACACACAACCGTCAGCGAGCGCGGGTGTCATACTGCGATGCCGCTACTCCACACCCTATACACCCTCTCCACTGAGTTACAATATGTGCAGCAATCTGGTAGCATCATATATGCTGGCGTCGGTGTCAAGTACTCGATAAGTATGTGGAGCGCTTCCATGCTGCCACAGGCCCTGCCCGCTCCGGGTGGGATGGCAACACGCTTGCTGGCATACGATGTTGCACAGGCACTTTTGCATAACAATTACTTTATTCACACACTCCAACCCCAGTCCAAAACGGTGATGATGTTAAATCCCCGTTGCCAAGAAATTTAACATGAACGCGGTTCTGGACGAGGGGTGGAGTGCGTTTTTGGAGTGTGTAAATGACTACTTAAAATGACTATTGTGCAAACATGCCCGTGCAACATCGTACGCCAGCACGCGTGTTGCAATCCCACCTGGAGTAAGCAGGGCCTGTGGCAACATGGAAGCGCATGCATGCTAGTGTCTTGACCACATCGCTCCCTCCCTGCTTAGCCATCAAGGCTGGATCCTCTGTCCCTCCTCCCCTGCCATGGTCCCATCCGGGAGAGCGGGGGGCCATGGCCCGCTCCGCCAACACACTCCAAAAGCCATCAAGTGACATGACAATGAGGCGTTCTCGTTCTCATCAACGCACCCGGCGAGGTCCCGAGTGAGGGCGTTGTAGTCGCAGGCGTAGAACTGGTCGTACGGGCAGGCGGCGTAGGCAGCGGGGCAGTCGGGGGCGCCCAACCCGTAGAGGTGGTGCTGCCCGCCGCAGTCGCTCACCTGGCGCACCACACCACCACCACCACACGTTAGCAAGCTGTAGCACACAACACCGTACGAGCTTTACCCGCATGGCCTGGCTCACACACAATCGTGAGTTGAGTTGTTGAGTTGGTACGAGCTTGCACGCATGGCTCGGCAACACCTGCAGAGGATGCATGGCCCATGTGTGCACGCTGAGCAAAGACCAGACATAGTCAAACCCAAGAAGATAGCCGGCATTGATACACACATTCAATTGAATGCATGCAAACGCGTTCACAGGCCGGCCGGCAGGCCGCGCGCCTGGACTGCATCACCTACACAGACAGTCAGGCGGCCACGAAGCCATGCGGTGGGTGGTGCACTGCTCAGTGCTCGGTGCTCACTCACCACCAGCTGCATGCCGTCGGGGCTGAAGTGTCCGTCCACCAGCGGCAGGCTGTCCGCCCAGCCGACGTTGGGGATGGTGAGCACGCCCGGCGGCACCGGCAGCGTGTACTGCGTGTTGAACCTACAATCACGCAAGAAAGCAAGACGATTACAAAGCAGGAAAATCACAGGAATCAATGACAGTACCGTATGCTTTGACTGCAATTCTGGTATGTACTTCAGATTCACTAGTTTCGCTGATCCTCGCCCTGAGGGCGGCCCTGGGCGACTGGCTAGCAGGCCGATCGCATGAGCAACAGTAACAAGTGTGCAACGAGCATTCACAAAGCTGTCTGCTTGCAGCCACACACAGGCGCACACGCGCCAGCACCCACGTGCGCAGCGGCGTGCCCTCGTACACATCCCATATGACCGTGAGGCCGTCGTAGCCGCCCGACATGACGATGCGGGGGTCGCGCGGGTGCGCCTCCAGCACGTGCGCCTGCTCCTTGTGCACCTGCACACACGCATGCATGCACGCACGCATGCAAATGCAGCATTAAAGACAAGTCCACACGCAGCACCTCGGCTTTGCCTCCCCCAGCCCCACGGCAAAATACAGTGCCGATACTCTTATACATTGCTGTCAGACGTCCTGCCTGGCCTGCTGTAGCCTCCCATACGCACACGCAAACAAGGCTGAATCAGTGCGGCAACGTAGCGCGCCCATGAGAGGCTGGTGCTGCTGTTCCCTCCTTGGGCCATCCCTGAGCCTGATTAATCATCCTCGATTAACCTCGGATCGCCACCACCATAATCGTACTAGGATTCCAGGGAAAGTAACTAATGAGCAACAGCATCCGGGGGTGACCTGCTGACCAGCCTGCTGACCTGCTTGAGGATGTGCTGGGAGGCGCCGGTGTGCGCGCACCACACGCGGATGGAGGTGTCCTTGACGGCCGCCACCACGCGCGAGTCATCAATATTCCACACCACCTGCGCGCAGCCCACAGCCATCAAGGCCGTAACTCACTCATGTAAAATGCACTGCAGGTCGGCGTGATGAACAGATGACACGTGATGTGTTTAAACGCCACGGTAGCGACAACAAGGTAGCGGGGGCAAGGCAGCGAATTCGCTGCAGTTGGTTGTGCCCAGGGCATTCGTCCGTCCAAAGCACCCTCAGGACTCAGAAGGGTCAACCAAGGCGCGCAGCAAGCATGCGTGCGCGTGACATGTAGGGCAAACCCACCACACACCCACGAGGCCTCACCTGGTTGATCTCGTTGACGGGCGGCGGGCGCTTGCGCATGCGCGCCTTGGCCACCTCCGCCTCGTCGGGCGGGCAGTCCAGCGTCAGCGCCTCGCGCCAGCTCTGCTGCAGCTTGCCGGTGCGCGCAGAGCGCGCCTGCAGCCAGATCTGCACACCATACAGCAATATGCACGCGCACAGCATGATGACGCACCGTACCACATGTACCGTACCGCACCGTACAGCCTCGGCACGTGACAGTGCCAAAGACATCAAGCGGCGGCAGAGGCAGTGGTAAGGGCGCTGTAGCTTGTAGGAAAGTGAACGGTTAGGTCAAACCCTGAACCACAAGGCATGGCCCGCATAGCAAAAGCATGCTTCACCTTTACGCAGCCGTCCTTTGACGCGGACGCCACCGCGCGGCCGTCGTTGCTGAACTGAATGAAATTGATGTCGTTTTTGTGGCCCTGCATATGCACGACACACAAACCGTCTGACGTACATGCAGGGCTAGGACTAAGCAAAACTCAGATCCTGCATCCAGCATTCCAAGCCCTGAACACGAATGGGCCTGTGAGGCCACCGGATGTGCATTTGCCAACCATCAACATGCTGTTGTTTACACTCGGCCAGCCAGCCAGCGGCCCAAGGCTGCCCTCGAGAGGGGTTCAGAGAAGCCACGCGTGCATGCATGCTAGATAACGTCAGCCGTGGCTGACCTCCGGATGTGCATTTACAGTTGTCAACATGTACCAACCATTCACACGCGCGCCATGGCGTGGTCACCTGCAACTTAATGAGCTCCTGAGGCCGCGGCCACTCGCGGCCAGCCCACACCGCCGCAAACGCTGCCAGACGGTCCTGCTCCGACTGAGGCACGCCTGCGCGCCGTCCACACGCACACATACACGCGCCAGGACACGCATGAGTCGTCGTATACCATGTGGTTTGCATTTTCGTGTGTGCGCCCCCCCTAGATTGCCAGCATACCAGATTGCACCATCATGCTTATGGGGAGCCGCCTACGATGTCCTGCGGCTAGCGGCTGTGCGCGATTGCATATGGCGTGCACGATTGACTACACGCATGCTTACATATGTACATACGCTCAGGCCTTGGTCAAATATGGACACAACCTGGTGCAACAGAACGGCGTGAAGGTGCGCTGGCGGAGTGTTTCTGTCCAGCCACAATGGCGCCACGCGCATCACCTGGCGAGATCCCCAGCTGAGACAACGCAGGCATTGCCACTGCACCGCCCGCCGGCGCCAAGCTGGACGGCAAGCCGGAGAGTAGCCCTGTCGCGGCGCTGAGGCTCGAGCCCACGCTCGCGGCACGGACGGAGACAGCCGGCTTATGCGGCAGCGGTGGCACGGTGGCGGCGGCGGCGGCCGCAGCACCGCCGTTGCTCGCGGCGTCGATGGCAGGCGCCGCCGCGGCCGCCGCCCCACCGCCACTGGGCGGAGCGCTGCTGTTGTTGTTCAGTGAGTTTTCTACGACGTCCTGCGGCCCAAGGGACGCGCTGCGGGCGCGTGCGCCCGCGCCTGGCGCTGGGGCTGCAGTGGCTGCGGTGCTGTTGGGCGGTGGCAGGCCGGCCGCCGCCGCAAGGAGGTCCCAATGCCACACAAAGACGTTGCAGTCGGACCCGCCGGCAAAGATGAAGGCGCCGTCCGGTGAGAAGGAGCAGCAGATGAAAGTGGGCAGGGCTGCTGACGATCCCTGCATGACCCGGCCACGCCATGTCGACAGCACAAGCAACCGCAATCACCACACACGCAAACAACGAGCTGGGGTGTTGGTGGACGCACATCTCCTTGAAATCGGTATTCCAGACCCGTGACCACGCAGCGTGACAGTTCCTGGTTGGGGCTCGGACTGCTTACACATTCACAATGGTAACAAGTTCACACACGCTTTGGTGGTGTACGCCAGGACTTGGGATGTTCCAGGGGATTTCCAGCCTGCCCTGAGGGTAGTCTCAGCGTGTCGTATGTCCGATTGTGCAGCTGATCGTGCAGGGGGCGTGAGCGTTACCTGCCCTGAAGCCACACCGGCCGCTGCTGCTCCAGCTGCCCCCGGTGCATTGGGTGCCACTGAGCCGCTGCTGACAGCGGCGGAGGCCAGTGCATTGCGCCGAGTCGGCTCGGCCTCAGGCGCCAGCGTGGTGGTGAGCTGCCGCAACGCGCCTGCGGGCAGCAGCGCATCAGGAGTGTGACGACAGCCACGTCGGGAGCGGAGCAGCAACGAGTCATGCAGCGGCCGCGCCAGCCAGAAGCGATGAATGACGAGCAAGCGGGCCGAACCAACTCACAACGATGCCATAAGGCGCGCATCTCCAATCTGGAGTTATACGGTCACAATTGCCAGCTGGTTTTGCGGCAGTTGACTATCGCGTTCGGGTTGCGAAAGGCCACTTACGGTACCTGGTTTGTCCCAACCTGCCCTTGATTGCCTTCACACCCAAGTGAGTGACCCAACGCTTTGGGCTGTGCACGCCCTTCAAACAGGCCGCTGCAAGCCCCCGATCCCCCAACTGCGATACGGCAAACCCCTTCAGCACCCTTCAGCGTGCCGCTGCGTCCTGCCCATGGCAAGGCCACAGATCAATCACCGGCCGGCCACAGCAGCCTAAACAAAAGCCATGCATGCTCGTCGTGATGCTTTTGCACTGTTCGGATCACTGCACTGCTCGCACCCCGTGTGGCTTTTTCGCCAGCGCCGAGGCCGAAGCTCGCGGACGGCTTGAGCACGCACGCCGGCGCGGCGCCTCCGCGCGCGTCCCACAGGCAGCACGTGCCGTCCGCTGACGAGGACAGCAGCGCGCAGGGCAGCAGCGGGTGAAAGTCCAGGTAGGACACGGGGCCCGTGTGGCCCTTGAGCACGGCCAGCGGGTAGCCAAGCGTGTCCTCCTTCGCACACAAAGATAAAACACGCACACAGCGCACAATATAATCGATCGACTGTAAGTCATTTGGCCGATCAGGCCAATCGTGTGGATGGCGGGAATGGCAAAAATGTTGTGCGGAGAGGGTTGTTGGTGCGTGGGGGTGTGCGCGATTCGGGCCCAGGTGTACATACATGCCGCTGCTCTGTCCCGGCTTCAAACATGCTTCATAGCACAGTGCATGTCACGAGGCCTCAATGCTGCACTGTTGGAGGGATACCGCTGACGGACACAAGCAGCGGACGTGCTGGAAGGATCAGGCCAAAGCTGAACACGAGGACACGTGTTGATGGTGCTAGCGTGGAAACGTGTTCGGGTCTTAGCAAAGGATGACAGTCATGGCACTGCACTGGCACTCGTTGCTGGCTGGATGACCCGCCTACCTGAATGCTCCATACGCGTATTGTGTTGTCCATGCAGCTGGATGCCACCATCGTGTTGTCTGCCGAAACGGCAAAATCGGTGATCTCGGCCTCGTGTCCTCTGCAGTACAACCCAGCAGCATCTTACCCTCTCAATCTGGCAGTATATGTTCACCGCATGCTGCGTTCCAACACCACGAGGCCCTCGCATGTACAGTCAATCAACTAAAACCAATCCATCATGCCGCATGCATGCCGCACTCGGATGGTACAAGCTGAGCAAGTGTTGTTACGATACATGGCTGCAGGTCAGCTATCACCGTTTGCACACAGCAGTACGTTTCTCTAGACGAAAGCGCGTGACCTGACCGATGGTTGCATACATAGGCACACACGCGTGACATGCAACAGCACCGCCGAGCGCACCTGCACGTCTTCAGCAGCATGCCGGTCCGCACGCACCAGATCTGCGCTCAGTAATGAGACAGCACAGTGCGTCAGGTAGGATGGCATCAGCATTTTGCGCTGAGCATGGTTACATTCAGTGTTCAGGGATCTACAATGCGATGTTAGACCAAGCTTGGTTTGACAGCAATTGGCTCAAGGACAGGACATTCACGGATGCACGTACAGCAGCCCCCGGTCTGGTAACACAGTGACTGCGTGGCGGGGCACAACCTGCAAATGCCGTGCGACAGAATGGAATTGAAGTGCATGGAAATGGAGTGCATGGAATTTGTGTGCATGGCCAGTCCACCCTAAAACCAGAAGCCGGCTGGACGGTCAACCGCACCTTGACCAGCCAGTCATCTGAACCAGTGATAATGCGCCGCCCAGTCCTGTCATACACTACGCAGTACACCGGCAGGCGGTGGCCACGGAACGTCGCCTGCGGTACAGCCATGCGGTATGGTTTCAGACTGAATGCAGTACAGGTAAGTGCAAAGAAGGTACCGCCGGAGGGGTGACCCACATCGGTGCGCACGCAGGCGCAAGGGCAGGGCCAGACCCCGAACCCGAACCCGTGCAATGGCAGGTTTTGTGCCACCATGGGTAGCCGAACGTGCGGCACAGCACACGTACGGAACGTGTGTTTCGGCACAAGCTAGCCGCATCAACACAATGCCCCACGTGAAAGGCGCCCAGTCGCCCACACATGCAACCCATCGTCACTCGAAGCTGCAGGCAAGGGCGGAGCCAGAGGCGTGTGCGGCATCACGCACCTGGTGCACCAGCGCCTTTGTCGTGGTGGCGGGCTTGATCGCCCCCACAGTGCCGGATCCTCCCCGGAGCTCCCGAAGCAGCAGCTGCTGCGCCAGGCCCAGCTGCAAGCGGTGAATGGATCCGTCAGCGAATCACGGACCATGCAGGGGGTAAAGAATGCAGGCCTTGCATGGTGCGTTTGGATGCGAGTTCAGTTCGCGAGCGATGCCAAGAAACCAGGCGCGTCCAGCAGCACAGGATTGTTTATGGACCAGGTCTACAATTAGGGATGATTGTCCTTGGAGGTTCTGGCCTTACCTTGTGCAGCGTTGCCCACTCAAAACAATATGCTAACACTGGTACGTGCGTGAGGCGACTTACCCTGGGAAGCGTGCAGCGTAGCAGCGCTGGCGTTGCTTGCTGCTGCGCCTCCTTCCTCGGCAGGCATCCATACTCACCAGGTCCTAGCAGCGACCGCAGGCCCTGTGCAGGCCGTGTTTGCAGCACACGCGTTGAGAGTACGACAATAAAACGCGCTGCTTCAGGTGCAGCCTGACAGCGTGGGGCCCAACATAATCCGTGCACAACCAAAGACATACACTTGTGCTTGGTCGTGCAAACTGCACTGGCCCGCGTGACACGCACCCGTGCGCCCGGCAGCGGCGATTGAGCCTTGGCTTGCAGGACCGTGCCGAGCAATGTTCGCAGTGCATCGCGAGGCAGGTGGCTAAACCTCGCAGCCAAGAGCTTATAACTGCTCGCTTGGGGTCCCTTGGACAGCTCTGCACAACAAGGCGGGTCCAGGAAGGGCACTTCACTGATGGTGGAAGGCTATGTTTTTTTCCGTGCATTGCGCCAAGCACCCACGCCAAAGGCAGGCACTCCCAAGAAGATGCAAAACCGCTGTCGGAGCCATCGCAGGTGCTGCAACGCTGCGTATCGCTGGCTATCACACTTGTGCCCGCGAGGTCCAGAACTGGGCATGGGATGCAATTTCTGAGACTTCCTCAGGTGCTGGCCTGACCTCACCTGAACCCGGCAGCGCCAGAGGTTCCGGCAACAGGTCGTTATGCAAAGCCTCTTCTTCGAGTCTGAGGGCTGCACCGCGGCAAGGCCCGCCCGCGAGGTAGTGCAGCACAAGGAAAATGACTTCCCTCTCGCACACCTGCACCAACCAACAGGAATGGCAGTGTGACGGTCACCATGTGCTCCAACCGGCCAAAACCCACAGCAGCCTTGATTTCCTTGCCTTCACGGCACCCCGCTGTGCTGGAACCCTGCACAAGGCAGGGTCAAACACTTATGCCTGCCCTGAATGCGACGGTGGTCCTGATGTCTGGGTGTGCATGCATGCGTGCAAGCACACGCACGACGCCAGTCCGCAGAATAGTACAGGTCTGAGCAGCACGCCCTGTGCTGGGGGAAGGCTGCAACCAACGGTGCACTTGTGCGCATCATAAACCAGGCACTTGCCAACCACCATGTTGCTTGCAGCCTCGCCTGTTGTTGGGCCATTCCTCAAGTGTTCCAAGCACAGCTGTGCGACCGGCAGCTGCAGCTGCACGCCGCTGGACCGCCGTTAACACAAATCCATAGCGCGTGCCACCTAGCACGCCTGGCTTTCTTTCATCCCGAACAAACCAGTGTTTCAGGCCTGTGTCATATGCGAGGGCCCTGGGTTACGTTGTGGGGTGCTTGTCAGCGGTTTGCAAGGCGGAAACCAGCGTGAGCGAATTGCGGACAGTGATCGGACTGGTGCAGCTCAGTTTGGCAAGCTAAACAGATCCTTATGAAAACGACTTCTTTGTTGTTGTGGCCATACAGCCTTGAAAGCCCGCGTTCCTGAGCGGTTCCGGTCGGAGCGACGCATCACATTCGAACCGTAACTTGGCCATCGCTGCTTGCTAGGCCAGACCACCAGGCAAGGATATTGATTCTTTTTCTGAAGTTCCTCAAATAGTTTTGCACAGGGAGGGACATGTCATTACACACGAGCCTGTCACGATTCCCGCCAGAAACGAGGGCACTGCTTGCGGGCGAGGAGCAGTGCTGAAGTCCTGCCTCAAGCACTAATCAAAGGGCACATCAACTCTGGCCTACTGCATACACTGAGCTTTTCGCTTTGCTTTGCGGAGTGCGGCCCTGGATGCTGCGATTGCGATATGTTCAGGAGGCTACGCTACGTGGCGCAGAAACACAGGCCGCACCTGGCAAGGAGGGATGCCCAATCCTTGACAGGCTCACGTTCACATTATCAGCAAATTACTGACGCTGGCATGCCCGTCAACCATATGGCCATCTATGGGCATTCTTTGGAAACGGTTGGTGGGACACAGCCTAGCTTGGGGCTGTCCGCGCTCTCAGCACTGGTGATGAGGTGCTGAGTCGTATTGAGCACTGCACTGCGAGCAAGCCATAGCTTGAATGACTGGTCTTGCACCAGACTATCTCCTGGCTGCCCCTGGCTGGCGCCACCCCTGCCATTGGCAGAGGTACCGCCAATGCAGCCCTTGTGGAAGCAACGCTCCTGAGCTTGTCAGGTGTATACGTACACTGTGTATCCATGATGCACCCGACGTCGTCAACACTCAACGTCCCCCACCCACGTGCGCACACACACGCACACACGCACACACACGCACACACGCACGCGGGATCAGCCCAGAGCCCATGACTCCTCCCGCTTGTCAGGTGCAGTCTCTGTCCATATGCGTATGCACTCTGCATGGCGCCACAGAGAGTTTGGTTGTCACACATGTGGCCGCACGTTGCAGGCGCGGCTGCACGTTACACGACAGGCGGCAAGACACGTTTGTGGTGGCAGTGGGTCACCCCCTCCCTCTCCCCCACTTAATTCCATGGGCAAATGTGGGTGTGTGGGGCGGGGGAGGGTCAGACAGGGTCATGTAGACAAGGACCACAGGGTGTTGGAGGTCTGCTGCCCTGCAAGCCGATCATGCATGCCTGCATTCACGTCCTGCGCGCAGTGTGGTAGGATGCACACCAGGCAGGCAGCCAGGCAGGCCATTCCCTAAGGCCTCCCTGCCTGGTATGCATCCATCTGACCTGGCATAGGGTTGTACTGGAATTGCTCAGCTGCATGCCAACCACCGCAACTTACAAGCCGTGCCTACAGGCCCCCTTGTCTTGCCTGCTTTACCGCTTACCGCTTGCTGTCTGCAAGGTGCACCGGCAGTGATGAGCAGGTAAACGTCAAAAGCCTAAGCACCGCATGCACAAACGTGTTTACTGTGTAGTCCACTCATAGTGCATCGCACACGCACGTGCGTACTGCATGAGTTCGCACGGGTCCCGGTCCCATCCAGGCAGATTAATACCTGCCATGAAATGATCATCAAGGTGGAGTGAGCAACACAGGACAGCAGCAGCATCCGACAACGGTGTATGCACAACTCAAATAGCTGCACAGGATGCACTCAGGTGAGGGACATTTGGGACGAGCGTTGCAGCCAACCATGCGGAGGAATGGCGGAGCTTCCTAATAACGTGACAACCGAACGCTGTTCCCAATCCCCTGGCAACTCCCCTGACTGCTACCATCATCAGCGTGGGGCTTAGTGTCTGCCTCACCTCTTACTGGCCTGCCTCAATATGATAAGGACGCTGATAAGGACGCGCCTTGGTGCTACGACACGCTTCAGCATAATAGAAAGCGGACCTGCAGGCCAAAGAGCAGTTGGAGCAAAAGGATAGTTTGCTCATACGGAGTGCCAAAAGCTTGGTGCAAGGTGAAGGGTGTGGCAACCAGCTGCCTTGTGCCACACGTTTCCTGGAGCGGTCTCAGGGCATCCGCGCAGCATACGGCCACGGCCCTGCGTCACTGTTGCTGCTTCGAGTACCTTTGCCTGCCTCTTCTGTGCCCTGGTTGCAGACCTGTGTTATGGGGGACACGCAAGTGCCCTCGGACTCGTCCGTTGCCTTTGTGAAGGTGACGGACGGATCGACAACGTACAAGTTCGCCACTTTAAGTGCTGAACTCATACTCCCGGAAGTGCGGAAACTGTTTGGAGACGGGGTGGTGGTGGACCCGGATAACGAGAACTGCGAGCTGACTGACACTGCCCGCCAGCTTCGGCCTGGAGCCACATACCGTTGGCGCCCCGCAGGTGATAAGCATCGCGTCTGTTGTGCACTGATCTCCCACAATAGAGCTGCACCAGCCACCTGTACCCAAGGACACTGATGTGTGAGGCCAAAGTGTTCTTTTGCCAGCTGGTGAAGGTGCTTCTTTTGCGTGGCTGTTTGGGTGGAGGTATAGCAGCAAAGCACCAGACAGCCCCTGTCTTGACCCTGAATGTCAGGTTGGGGTGGTTTGGTCAGCTGTGTGCAGGCTTTGGTCCGCGGGGTTGGAAGGGCAGTGGTCACAACACAACGATGCACTTCGTCGCGCCCTGCTCGTCACCGCACTCTTCCGTTGGGGGGGATCGACCATACACTACACGGGAGCATGGTGCTTTGCACATGGGTTGACAGCATTCCATTGCTGCTTCCATCACCGCTGCTCGTAGGCACGGTGCGCAACAAACTGCTCAGCGATGTGCTAAGGAGCCTGTCAGACATATTCACGGACCTGACACAAGGTGAAACTGGACTGAAACTGGACTGCTTTAAACTTTTGAAGCTGGTAGCAGTATCTCCGAGACTGGCTTTGCTTTGCAGTATGCGGCAAGGCCTGGCAAGTAACCTACCTCGTTGTCGTTCGTTTGCAGGTCATCCAAAGGAGGACTGAACTCTTGCGGAGGACCTAGGTGCTGCTGATATCAGTGGCGGTGCATATTGCTTCTTTCTCCTAGTTGTTGGTATCGCGGCCTGGCGGACAGTGGTCACGGACGTCACACGCCTCCTGGCCGTGGGGCCACCATGTGCTGCTTGCTCGTTGCCCTTCCCCCAAAGAGGGCGCCTGCTTTGAAGCAGAGGGCAGGCAGACCGTGCAGGCAGGCCTTATCTGGTATTTGACCTGGTGTGGAGCCTCAGGTAAATGCATGACCCGATCGATCAGACTCGAGAGCTGCGTACTGAAATGCGGTAGGCCTCTGCATCTTGTGCACTCACACATACAATGGCGCCATGCATCCTATACTCCTGTGTGGCCACTTGCGTTCTGCATGGCTGTGGGGTGCTGCTGCTGGTGTCCTGCATCGCCCTCGCCCACGGTTTTGTTCAATTCATGAACTGCAGCAATTCTGCATGGCTGGGATCGATTACTTCCCAGCCATGTTCCTTTGATAACCACCTGTGCAGTACAGGTGCGGGTATGTAGCGCGGTAAGCCATGCGGAGGCCTGGCGGGCGCCTTGGGAGACGTCTGTTGGTGCACAGCTTGCAAGTTACAGTTGTTGGCACTTTGTGCATATCCGGTGCGCCCTGTGACAGGTCAGATCAGTGCACAGTTGCACACCAGGGAGGCCTCGAGCAATGGCCTGCCTGCCTGATGTCACCCAACTGTGCCACACGCGTCAGTGCATGAATGCAGACATGCGTTCTTATTCAGGGTCTTATTGTTTATCGGCAGCAGGCCCGATTCCCGCGTCCTCGACTTACTATGATCGCCTCCCTCCCCCCCCCCCCCCCCCCCCCCC
>BDDA01000500.1:52999-86758 GCA_001662385.1 Chlamydomonas asymmetrica
CATGTATCTGTAAGGCCAACGCACTGCCCCCGACCCTCCCCCCCTCCCGGGGTCGGCTTTGCATGTATGTACGGGGTTGTGCCGATATGAGCGAGCGGCACATGCGTGCGTCGTATGCTAATTATTTGGGTATACAGAAGCTGACGCCATACGGTAGTGCTTGCTGCCGGCTTGTGTATGGCTTGATCGTGCGCCATGCACCCACTACTATAGCCCTGCAGGTGGCTCTTACGAACACGCGAACATGCTTTCTGGG
Organism: Chlamydomonas asymmetrica; assembly: GCA_001662385.1. NCBI lineage: Eukaryota > Viridiplantae > Chlorophyta > Chlorophyceae > Chlamydomonadales > Chlamydomonadaceae > Chlamydomonas > Chlamydomonas asymmetrica. The sequence goes on from BDDA01000500.1 coordinate 53,256, forward strand.
CAGGGCACACAGGCCTGCCATGCCCACCGCGCACTGTGTACAATACAGTACTGTGCGGGGGCGGTTCAGGCACGCATACATCGCAAAGTCTCAGCACGTGCGATTGCGCGCTTCAATCCTGCTGTCTCGCGTTGTTTCACGCGCATTGCAAATCATCGCAAGGCCTGCAGCGCCATGTATGAAGGATTGAACGGATGCGCTACAACCAATGCTGCTGCACTGTAACCTATCAACATCTGACGTCACATTCGCGGTATGAGGTCCATGCGAGCGGCGGGGTGCAGCGTTCGTCTAGACTCTTGACTAGCTCCAGGCAACAGCTTCAGGACCAGCCATAGCACTTGAGGATGCCCTCCCTGCGTGTGACACAACATGCGCGTACTTCTGATAGGGTCCAATCATGGGATATTATGTGGCTCTTGACATGCATGCAGCGCTGGCACGTGTGCACACTGCACCTGCACAAACATGTTTGGGCGCCTTGTCTGCACTGTCCGCGCGCACCATGGATGCGCACCAGCAGGGTTCTGATGCACCATTGACGCACCTGCGTACATCTGCCATCAGCAGAGCTCGAGCTGTTTCTCCTGCTCATGCTGTTCAGACGCGCGCTGTGCAGTCCTGTCATGCAGCACGCCCTCATCAGCCACCCTGCTGCGCTGCTGGGAAGTCGGCTTGACGCGTGCGCCGTTGTTTGCCTGGGACTGCACCCTGAGGTCGTCCGCGCTGGCCGCCTGCTGTCGCTGCAGCTTGGCATATTCAGCGTGCACCTTCCTGTTTTCGTCGTCAAAGGCCGCGTGGCGCTTGGCGCGCTCAGTATCAGACATCACGTGAGTTTGCCATTCAAGGTGGAGCCTGGACAAGTCGACCGATGCCATAGCCTTGGCTGCGGTCTGCAGTCGTGAAATGAGTGCCTGCAAGTCTGGATCCTGCTGCGCTCCTCCAGCTTTCGAGCTGGCTGCGTTCACGTTGTTGCCGTTTTCGAACGCTGCCTGAGGCTCACGATCATCAACAACGCCGTTGCTGCTTGGTCCTGCAGTTGGTTCTGCAGCAGGGGCGGCCTTGGCCTTGGCCTTGAGTTTGTTGGTTTGTAATGCAGCGGCCTTGTGTTTGCTCAACGCTTTGCCTTTCAGGTGAGGCTTTTTGTTGTACTGGGAGCCCATCGTGGATGGAGCCGGTGCGTGGTTTCCAACGTATATTGTGAAGGTAGTGAGCACTTCAAGCAGGCGTACATAATCAGCGTGTGAAAAGCACGAAAAGAATTTAAAGCGCGACAAATTGAGAGGATTTGAACAGGAATCATCGCTGCGTTGGATTGGGTATGACGAAGCCTCTCTCTCCCTTTTTGCGGAGGTAACACGTAGCTTGGCGCGAAAATACCCACTCAATCAAACCAGGGCAGAACACGGGTAACGAATCTATTTTCAGGAAATAGCGTTGTTACATCGAAATCCTCGCGGGTAGGTTCTCTCACCAAGGCCGGGCAAATGTTGGTTCCAGTAGAGACCACCCCCTTCACCCCCATACAGCGAGTCCGCTGAGGCGATGTTCATAGCCACAAGCACATCGCTTTGGCCACCTCTCCTGCAAGCAGCTGTTGAGCCCATGTCCTCATTATCAAGCTTGCCTGGCACTCTGACAGTAGTGTCAGCCTGAGGAGCAGCCTGAGGAGTGAGGGCACAAAAACGCACCTGGGAGGGGACGAACAAAGCGACACAGCAGCGTTAAGGCTCAATCACACAACAAATTCAACCATAACTCAGTCACAGCCCGCAATATGTGTATGCAAAGCATTCCGGAGCTGAGCCTAGCTGCGCCAGCCAGTTACAACGCAAAAGCGCAGGCAAAAGGGACATGTGTCATCTTGCGGTTGCTCAACCGTTCACTGGTGCATGCAACACCAGCACAGCAGCAGTCATGCTACGCCGCCACCCCAACAACCCCGAAACTGTAGTTGACGCAGCGCACCCGGGCGCACCCAAAGGACGAGTGTGCAGTATTGCAACACGATCATTCCTGCTGCTTGCAGGCATTCAGGGTGTGTGTGTTTGGGGGGGTCGGGGGGGGGCGGGGGGATGAAAGGATTGGTGCAATGCACCTGGGCCGCACCTGCAGGAGTAGTCAGCGCGGGGGAGGGTGCACCCTTTGCACACCTGCACCAATTAGGGTTCAGCGGGGCCGCACCTGCAGGGATTAGGGTTTAGGGTTCAGGTTTTGGGGCTTCGGCATAAGGGCCGGGATTGAAGGCGCTCATCCAACAGCATCTGGATAAGCATGACCGGGTGTCTAGCCCTGAGGCGTAGCGATGGCCGATTTAAGCGCTGCCAAGTCTCACACCCGTCGGGTGCACTGCCGCCTAACGCGAAACCAGCCTTACACCAGGTGACAGGATGAAATGGCACCATCACATGCATGCCTAATGCCTGTGTGGCAGCACCGACCATGCCGGATTTTAACCGCGCCAGTCTGAACGTCTGAGTGCGCTTGTACTGCAACGCTACTGCAATCACAATCCACATGTATGTGGTAGCGAGCTGTGTCAGTGTGTCACAGTCAGTCAGGGCTGTCAAGCACTGCTGCCACTGAATGGCAGTCAAGCTGCATGCATGCTTTCAAATCCTGCTGCCGTTGTCGCTGGCCCACCAGTATGTGCGTGGGGTGCTTGCTAAGTGACAGGGACTGACGACTCCACACCTGCTGCTCTGGTGTTGGTACTCTAACAACACTTTGCTCTTCCACTGCGAGCCGTTCCACCCAAAGCAGAGATACAGCATGCAAGCTCCTGAGGTGGGATTGACGAATGTCAGTACCGGTACGTGATTGGCATTCGCTGACGGAGTGACGGTGCAGGGTGCGTTCCCATTAAAGTGTTTGGTGTATTCCATGGTGTTAACACTAATGATGTCTGCAACCCCACAATAAACCGTGCCTGAGACGAACACCTCCAGAGCCTTGGTTTCGCCGTGTGCAAGACGTGTGCTTTTAGCGTGCATGCGCCGTAACCATCCACCTCCATATATAAGACCTATTGATGAAAAAGTCGTTTCTTAGCCTCCGGCAGCGACTTCAGTCTCGCACTGGGCGCTCACAAACACTGCTCGTCAAGCCCCCAGGCAGCAAGGGAGCATCGTCGTCGTCAAGCACCTGCAACTCACAGGTCTGGACGCTGTCCAGCTTATTTTGTTGGGCCGCCGGACAGCCATTGTGTTCAACACTTCACTTGCTACTTTGTGGGCCAAAGGACACTGCTGAACTGTGCTTGCACGCATCACAGGCGCTTGTGCAAGCGCCTGGCACAGTCGAGCTTCAAGCGGTGCGGAGAGGGGCTGCGCTGGTGGCACATCTTGGGCAGGTAACAGTAGAGAGTGATACGAAGGATAACACTGCGCTGCACGTCCGGTGCGTGCAGTGCTTGCCCTGGTGCGTTGAACGAGTGCAGGAGGACCAACAAATAGCTTTGTCCTTATGTGAAGCAGCTTTCCCTGACTCTAGCTGCAAGGAATTTCATTAGCACCCTATCACTGGCTTCACTCTTTACACGCGCATACCCTGGTAGACGTAAAATGTGTGCAACTCCCGCACAGGTTGCGTCGCTGTTCGGCGAAAGCTTCTTTGCAAACGACTCGTCAGCACACCAGCTGTTTGAGGACCCTGATGACGAGCAGCAAAGCGAGAGCTTAGCCTATGCGCTGGAGAAGCTCCTGTTTGCATGGCAGAGCGCGCTGTACCTACTCACGCAGCACTTGGCGTACGGCGAGGAGCACTGCACTGTGCTCGCGTGGCAGCAGCAGAGCGGCGATGACGACAGCGAGGTTGCTGCGCTGCTGGTGAGCCCCCTGCAGCGGATACCTGGCCACTACTGTGTGACTGGGGGGCCGCTCTGCGTGCCGCCGCCCTGCCATTTGTGGTGGAGCGGGAGCGGATAGGGGGAGGGAACGGCTTGAGCAAGGAAACTCAAGTGCTGCTTCAAGTTCTGACCCTGGTTGATGGCATCGCTCACGCAGGGTGGCGGAGATATCTGGAGTCACAATACAGTCAGGACCTCCAGTAGTGGCCTCGGCACCAGCGCGGCCGACGGCAGCGGCGGCACCAGCAGCACTGGCAGCGCCGACAGCATGAACCTCGGCAACGGCGCACGCAGCAGCTCACATACCAGCACCAGCAGCACCAGCAGCACCAGCAGCACCAGCGCCAGCGCCGTCGCGGTCAGCACCAGCAGTGGCGGCAGCGGTGGCGGCGGCGGCGGCAAGCCCGGGCGCGGCGCCCGCTTGATAGGCATTGCCAGCGTGACGCTGGATGAGGCGGTGGGCGGCGACCTATCCTCCGCGCTAGGCATCCCCAAGGGCGCGCCGTATGTGCTGCTGGCTAACCTGGCGGTGAGGCGCGTGCGCATTCACCTGTACCAATGTACCATGCAACCTTACATGGCTCTGCTGCTGTCCAGCACCGAGCCCTCCGTGGCCTTCTTGCTCATTCCTTGCTGCTTGGAGCACCCGCTGTTCACCTGGTGCCCATGTCGTCATTGTTTGGCCCACATGCTCCTGATGTAACCTGGATGTAACAACATATCAAATGGCATGCTAATGTGCTTGTGTGCTACTTCATGGCGTGTGGAGAAGCATCCTGCCCTCTTGCTCTGCATTGCCCTATACAAACAATACACTCAGTCACAAATCGTACACACACCCCGCCAAATGTGTCTTAAGCATGGTCCAGTCGGTGGCTAGGGTATGCATGTCTGGTGGGTTGTCACCGTGTGTGTGTAGATGGTGCGTGTGTGCACGCGTGTGTGTGCGTGCGTTTCAGGTGGATGCACGGCATCGGCGGCGAGGCATTGGTCGTGCGCTGGTGGCGGCGTGTGAGGCGGAGGCGGCGCGCTGGCGGGCCGCGCGGGGGAGTGCGGTGTCACGCATATGCCTGCTGGTGGCGCAGCCTAACAAGGCAGCGATCAGGTGCGTCAGTGTGTGTGCGACTGGCCAAATCAGCAACTGACCACCAACTGCATAGGGATAAATGGTACCATAGCAGCACAAAGCAGCACGGGTGCATGCATGGTCATATGCTTGGCTGGGATAGTGGCAGCGTGGAAACGTTCACCCAGCTAGGGTGCCACTTTGGTGCACTGCGCACCATCCGATGCAGCGCTCCGACACCGATACAGTCAGCCTGATAGCCCAGCCGATAGCCCTGATAGTCTCCTGGAGTGACGGTGTTGCTTGGGGCAAGCGCCATTCGGAGCATGCGTCACGGCGCGCCTGTGGGTCCTCCCGACTTTGTGTGCCGACGCTGCCGCAAACAAGTAAATGTGTTTAAGCTAGGGCAACGCGCTCAGGGTGCGCTTGCACATAATGCACTCCAGGTAGCATGCTGCTGACAGCGCGCGTTGCATCATGGTGACTGGCCCACACTGCCGTCCAAATCACCCAGCCTGCCCAGCTACCAGCTGTTGTGCTCGTCTTGCTGGCGAGCATACCGTAGCGAGTGCTGCGGCACTGCTGGGCGTGCACTTGTTTGCGGCAGTGAGGCAGGGGGTCAGCGTGAGGCGCTGCTGGTTGTTTGCGCAGGGCTGGCTTGAGCTGCAGGCTGCCGCTGCCACACCCTCCCCTGCCATTCATTCCACTGCTTCACCGTTAGGCCGACACGCCCCTGATGCAACATAAACATAATAAAACATCACATACCATTCTGGTGCTGCACCTGGCTGGCTGTACCCATCACCACCATGCAGGTTGTACCGCGCTGCCGGCTACAGCGAATGCACCGACTGGGTGGACGCGCGCTGGCGCCAGGACGCGGAGAGCGGCCGCCTGGGGAAGGCCCGGCGACTGCTGTTCGCAAAGTCGCTGCATTCCTAGCAGCGCCGGGCGACGCTGTTGTTCGGCTGTTTGCGAAGCCGCTGCTTTCTTAGCGCATTTCTGGTTCGCTGTACGGGCGGCAGCGCCAGCGCTATCAAGGCAGTGACCCAGTCTCTCAAGGATTAGGTTAGGTATCAAGACCGCACGTGAATGCTGAAGCTCGAGCGGTCGAGCCTTGTACCTGTTATTGCGATGGTTCATCGCTATTTCCCCTGCTGCAACCTGGCTTCAAGACCAGCTGGCAGCATTCTCGTTTCTTGGACGCCCTGTGCAGTACCCCATGCATGGATGTACATTACTCGTGGTTTTGCTGTGTATCTCCAGTCCCCAATGTGGCCCTTTCAGCGACTCAGCGTGATCTGCGCATCCACCCCTGGCCTTCATGACCCACATGGGGTATGTCCCTGGATATGTCCTTGCCAGTAGTAACATGCAGGTCAGGCAAGACCTGGTCTTGCCTCTCGATCATGAAGAGACGCATGCATCTATTTTGCTGTTGTCCTGTCTGTATGGTCTTGATACCTTGTAGCCGATTCGCATTCCGGTGAGTGATGCTCATGGTGTACCGCAAGGTGATGAGCACTGCCTGTCACAAGCGCTGGGAAAGCGATCGCGATCTGCGGCACCTGCGGTTGAGTGACGGTATCGTTTAGACGCCAGTAGGTGGCAAGCGGTAGTGACCGGTGGGCGATGCATGCATTGCGTACGGACAGTAGTTGACCCCTTGTGTACGCTGTATGCTTGCATGCGCGTGGCATGGGGCGCTGCGCCTTGTACTACTTAAGTGCGCATTGTACTGTGCATCGTACTGCACTGCCCATGTCATCATCATTCATGCGCTTGTTGTGCATTCTCGCTCTGCTCTATTCACTGTGCTAGGGCTCATGCTGCAGCAGAAAGCAGATGATTTCCAGGAAGCACAAGCCCCACGATTTGAGGGCAGAAAGGCGTTGCATGCATGCATTTAATGGTGCCAGGATCGGACTAACGGTACAGAGGAGCACGCATGCAGGAAAATGACCTGTGGCGACATGGCCTATGGTACAGACAAGCCGAAAACTGTGTCCTGCGCCGCAGCTAGTGTTGGAATGTGCATGACCTGCACAGCTTGTCGGGGCATGTTGGCCTGCGTGTCTCGTCGGTGAATTCAGCTGGCAGCGCACTGGTTGCGAGTGCGTGTTGCAGTTGACGGGGCTACAGACATGCAGTGGCATTCCCTGCCTGCGTTCCCTAACTAGTCTTGTACAGCTACACTCCCTACGCTGGCTGCGATGGCAGCTCCGAAACGCTGACGTGGCACACATGGCAGCAGCGCTAGCGGCGTCGTGCGCTTAGCCCTGAGCATAGCGCTTGGTCCACTCAGCGGCTGTCTTGTCATGGGCCTCACGGTCAGAGACATACTGCTGAGCGATGCTGCCAACCAAAGGGTCACCTGCACAACAACAGCAGCACAGCGTGTTGTGTTTCAAAACGCCTCGAGCTTGAACCCATACCGTGGACAGGGGGGCACATCAGTAAGCTTAGGGCTGCCAGTTGTTGACGCAAGCGTACAGCAAGTGGGCAAGGAACCGTGGCCTGCGCAGCTGCGTGCACGTACTTGGATTGCAGTCGGTTAGCAGCGAGCAAATGGAGAGCAGGACCTTGGAAACAGTGAGCGCAGGGCTCCACTGGTCTTTCAGGATGTCCAGGCAGATCTGGCCGTTGCTGTTGATGTTGCAGTGGTAGATACGTGTGCGAAACACTATCTGCGGTGCAAAGCGTGCACACGGGCGTCAATTTCACAGAAGGAGATTGGCAATAGCTCACGCGCCAAGGGCGCAGGGTGCAGCAGTGGTAACCTAGAGCCAGGTCGACCGTATGGAGGCCACTCACTGAGGCCTCAGGACAGTTTGTGGCACGCTTAGCGCACAGCACACACACGTGTCACGCCCGCTTCCGAGGGCCTGTGCTAACCTTTGGGGGCTTGAACGGGTAGTCATGGGGGAAAGTTATGTCAAGGAAGAACACTCCTCCGGAATAGGGAGAGCCTGGAAGAGCAGCCAAGGAGCTTTTGCTGGGGTTGGCCCTTTCGAACACTTTCAACCTTCTGTGCCGGGGAACAGCAAAATGCGAGCCCAAGCAGCTCACCTGACGGCCCAACAATAGTTGACACCCACTCATAGATGTTGTCGCCCTTGGGTCCCGCTGAGCAGTTGCAGGGCGGGTCCAGGCTTATCTCTGCAAGCTCCTTTTGAATGCGCTTGGCACTAGAGGATAGCTGTGAACCCTTCATCGCGAGTGGCCACACCCCTGGTCCGGCCCTCCGCTGGCAAATGCGGCGAGAACGCCTTCCCCGTTTCCGATGCGTATGGGAGCCCGGTGAAGAGACCCGCGTATGGATGAGAACCCTCAGCCCGAAGCCTGGGGAAGCCCACACAGGGGTTTGAGTGTGAGCAATTAACAGCTACCGCGCAGAGGGCGCACAAAAGGCGTGAGTCTGCCGAACAAGGGCAACGTGCGCACTGAAGTGGTCGCGTGTTGCAAAAATATGGATGCTGTGCGTGCTGCGCGCTGCCTTAAGTGAGGTGGCCATCACACATGCATTTGCCCCGTCGGGGTCCTCATCCCACATGCGGTTCAAAACTTGAACGCACAGGGTCATGTAACGCCCTTAGCAACAGATCTCAGCACTTATTTACGCCCTCTTTGTTACTTTGTGCAGCCGTGGATTTTCTCAAAGCTTAACTCCACCGCGGTTCAAACGCCTTTCAAAAACGTCTCTCCCATAGGGTGTTGCTTCGCTACAAACTGCAAAGAGCCACTCCACTGCTGACCATATAACGACGGTCAGTAACAGTGGGCAGTCACAGTGGGCTGCTCTGCTGTATTGCCGTCACGCTGCGGACAACCATCGTGCTGCTCGGTGCCAGTTGGGGACAGTCGACGCGTGCTGTGTAGCTCTTGCTAATACCTTGCACATGCTGCCTTGAGCTTCAGTGGAGCGTTTTGCTCCTTACGGGCTTGCACAGGCACAGGTAGTGTTTTTCCATACCCGCCAATCAACATCTCAACTGTTGTTTGTGCCGAGCACACCGTCAGCTGCCTGCATTACGCAAGTAGTCGTGGCACCAATTGCTCCGGTTGTTCTTGCTCTCAACTTGCAGGTGACGCAGTGTAACCTGTGCACTGAGTTTCAACGGCGTGCACCAGTTCAGGGTGACACCCAACAGCATGCGAAGCACACGTTCCAGCACCAGGGTGCAAGCCCAGACGAAGGCAGCTAAGGCAGAGGTTGAGAGGCGGACTCTTTCACCTCGCCTTGCCCAGAAACGCAAGAACAACCCGGTGACAGCGGCAACCGACACAGGCGATACCACGGTCGCCCAGACAGGTTGCACTGCCGAAAAGAAACAACGTAAGCAAGGGTCAGCGTCTGCCTTGGTTCAGGCTCCCACGGCACCTCCAGCAGCACTGCTGGTGCCCGAGGCACCTGAGCAGAAAGCGACTGGCAAGGCCCGCAAACAGACAGCAGGGGATGAGCCTGCCACGAAGCGCGCCAAACATGCAGACCATCCGCCAAAGCTGACAGCCCAGGCATCCATGCAGCCCCTACAACAACCAGCTGTGGCAGCTCCGTCGGCGCCTGTGGCAATCGCTGTGGCGGCGCAAGCGTTGACTCAGCCTTCGTCAGGAGCAGGAGCTCCTCGTGAGCCAACGCCTCAGGGGCCGTTCAACCCGCTGGACCCTGCAGCTGTCACCCTTGTGCATAACCTCATGCGCCCTGGGGGCCAGCGTCAGGTTGGGGAGGCAGACGATGGGGGCGTGCCTCTGGCACGAGACGTGCCCTATAAACAGCTGAAGGGCATCATGGAGGAGTGCTGCACAAGCGGCAAGGGTGCATCTGTGTATATTAGTGGCCTCCCAGGTGAGCGTGTCTGCAGCTCTGTCTTTGCCTGCAAGCTCAGTGCTCAAGGCTGTCGGGGTTGGCCTTTCAAACGGCTTTGAACAGCTGGAGCACTCAGCAAGACCTGCGTTGTGGCCAAGAACAAGCAAGTGCCTGTGCTAGCTTCCTCAGCAGCACTCCCGCTTCTACAATGCTGCTGTCTCAGGGACCGGCAAGTCGTTCACGGTGTCGCGCGTGCTCGCCAACCTGTCGACGAGCACCGCCCGCGCGCCGCCCTGCGTCGTCGCGCTCAACTGCATGGCGCTCAAGGACGTGGGCCAGGTATACAGCTCGCTCCTGCAGCAGGCGCTCGCCGCTCTCACTGGCTTGGGCGTCCTCTCATCCTCGTCAGCGGCTAGCGCCTTCAACCCCAGCGCAAGCAACGCTGACCTCAAATCCTCGCTCGAGAAGCTTCTCCTCACACCCGCACCCCTGGGCCCCAGCAGGCCTGGCGCGTCCTCGTCAGCAGCAGCAGCCTCACAGCGTGGCAGCAAGGGCAAGGCTGGCAAGGCCACTTCGACGTCGGCCCCCGGGGCAGCGTCGTCGGGCCCCGGGCCTGTCAGCCAGGCCTTCGTGTTTGTGCTGGATGAGGTCGACAGGCTGCTCAAGGGGAAGGACGGGGAGGAGACGCTGATGCAGCTCTTTTCTCTGCCGCGGCTGCCAGGTGCGTTGGGTGTGTGCGTCCGTACACATGCAGTATGACACCACGCATGCACTTCAGACTCGCAAGCTACATTTAAGCACTCGTGCCGAGCGCGGCAGGCTCAGCAGACTGGCTGCCTATGTGTGCACGAGTGTGTGTGCACCTGCAAAACGGGCCGCCTTATGTGTGTGTGTGGGCACGCACCTGTAGAACGGGCTGCTTGTGCGTGCATGCGCGTGCACACCGCTTGTAGAATCTGTGGGTGCACACCTGTAACACCTCACTTCCTCACTCGGTATTGCGTTGACACATTGCCTATGTTGTTTTGCGTGCATGCGGACGTGCATGCGTGCGTGTGGGTGTGCAGGCGCGAGCGTGGCGGTGGTTGCCATCGCCAACAGCCTGGACCTCACGGAGCGCCTCATGCCGGTGCTGCGCTGCCGCGGCATCCACATGAACCACGTCCTCTTCACCGCATACAACCGCAACCAGGTGAGGGGGGTGGACTGGTGGTAGCGGTGGGGGTGGGGGGGGTGTACGACCCTGACTGCGTCACTGCTCACCACGACGCGCCGTGTGCGACGGCTCCGACGCGCAACGCGACATGGCCTCAGGGACACGCATGCCCTGTGCACACTTCTGCGATTGCTGGGCGTGGCAGCTCTGGTGTTCGGTAGTCGGAAATGCGCACGATGAACACTGTGATTTGTAGATGCGCTGCCTGCAAGCTATTCCCTCGTGCGCGGCTGCGTGTAGTCCCATGTAGCGTCATATCCTGAGTGCACACGTGTATGCTGGTGGCGTCCTTCCCCTCTCAGCAAACGCCAGTCACAAGTCGTTGCGCTGCGTCGGCACGGAAGTGAGTGTGTGGTGGTGTGTCTGGTGGTGTGCACGTGCGTGCTGCTGGCGTTGCAGATGGTGTCCATCCTGCGCGGCCAGGTGGTGTCGCTGCCGTGGCGAGTGTTTGACGACCAGGCGCTAGACGTGGTGGCCAAGAGCGTGACCACCACCTCGGGGGACCTGCGCCAGGCGCTCAAGGTGAGTGGCGCTCGTGAGCGAGAATCAAATAAGCTACGCCAGTGAAGTTACGCCAGTGAGTGACGCTAGCGAGCCAGCGGGTGAGGGTCAACGATAAGTGTGGGTGCATGCACGCTTGAAGCATGCGCATGCATCAGTGAGTGAGCCAGGGAGCTCCCGCCCCAGTCCAAGCGTTAACATGCAGTGTTGTGTGCATGTGGGTGTGCGTGCGTGTCTGCTGGCAGGCGTGCCGCGTTGCGCTGGACCTCCTCGTGGACAACGCATGTGCCGCCTCCGCAGCAGCAGCAGCTGCAACCGCAGCTGACACCCTCACCACAGACCACGCTCCCGCCGCCGGGCCAACCTCCACCGCCCTGCCGATCACCGCCGCCGCAACGCAGCCGGTTGGCGCCGCCGGCGCTGTCAACAACGGGAGCAGTGCCAAGACGTGCGTGGGCATGGTGTTGATGCAGCAAGCGCTCGGCCGGATCGCTTCCCAGGGCAACGGCGCGTCCGCGACCGTCTCCAAGATCCGAGCGCTGCCGCCTCACCAGCAGCTCGCACTGCTCGCGCTCACCACCGCCGTCGGCAGCACCGCCGCCGCCGCCGCCGCGTCGGCGCAGCAGTTCCAGGTCGCCAACCCGCACGCCGCCGCGATGCCCGTCTTCACGGGCGCACGCGCCAAGTTCATGGACAACACCGCGTTTAAAGCCATCCCGGAGGCGTCCCCGCTGCGCAGCCTCGACAACGGCGCGCTCCACCCGTCGCCCCTGCAGCACCAGCAGCACCCTTTGCGCCTCGGCGTCAAGGGCGTCACCTGCGCCGCTGGCGCGGAAGCGGGCGCGGGCGGCGCCCGCACGCCGTCAGGCGGCGGCGCCTCGCACCGGCCCGGCTCCGCTTCCCGCATGGGGGGAGCGGGAGGGGTAGGAGGACCACCTGGGGGCGGCTCAGCGGGAGCATCAGGCAAAGGGCCGCGCTCCGGCGGCGGCGGCATCCTGGCGGGTGACGCGGGAATCGTGATGGGCTTGGCAGCGGTGTACGGGCAGTACGTGACGCTGTGCCGGCAGATGGACATGGCGCCGCTGCCCGAGGCGACGTTCCGCAGCGAGACGCTGGGCGCGCTGGCGGTGGAGGCGCTGGTGCGGCTGGTGGAGGGCAAGACACACGACACCACGCGCATGAGCCTGCGCGCGCCGGTCAAGGACGTGCACGCTGCGCTGCAGGGCAACGTGATGTTCAAACGCCTCATGGGTGTGGCGGTGGAGGCGGCCGCAGCCACCGGCGGCGGCACAGCGGGGGGCGCGGCGAAGCCCCTGCCGGCTGCCACGGCAGCGCTGGCGGCGGCGCAATAGCTAGGCAGCCAGTTTGCACGGCATGAGACTGGGGGGTCCTCTGGGCACCACAACGTCAACCCGCGGACTGCGCGACTTTGACCCCGATCATTCATGGTTACAGGCATAGAGCTCAGCGATTGTAAAGCATCATTGCGTCAGGCAACAATCACTCCCGCAGTCTTGGCCCTGGTTTTTCGCTAACGTGCTCTGCCTCCAGCCAGCGTCACACTACGTCCACCACAGCAGTTGCGTGCTGCCTGCATACCTCACACGACCGCATCACCGCCCCGCATCACAAGCTCCCATGCGAGTACTGCAGTACGTTGCACTTCCTTGACGTACTTTTGGTATGCCTTATGATTTTAGATTTTACATTAGGAGCTTTCTAGCCAAGGCCGACACTCCCCTCAGATGAGGACATAGAACTCTCGCAGGAGCGAGTCAAGCAAACAGGCAACAACGGGCCAACGCTGAACGCGTTACGCCAAGGATATGATCCATTGTGATAAGCATCCGATGCATGCACGAGGCACCATATGACTACTATGCCTTATGACTAGTTATGACTACTTATGAGTTTGACCGACCCGCTCATGACTGGAGGACCTTAGCTACTGGAGCGAAGCGCGCCACGTGTTCGCGATGGTGCAGCCGACACACGTGTAGGCCTAGTGCGACATTGCATGGCTCACAAGAATTCGGCCTCGAAAACATTTCATCCCCTTGACTTCCGCATATGCAATCTTCCTGTCTGCCCAGCTTCCCACAGCTCGCTCACAAATAGGCATGCGTGTTTGCATGGTGTGGTGCAGGCGCGCCGTTCCCGCAGTACAGTTTCGTCGTGTTGGTGTGGGAGACCTGGCTGGCACGCCTCCGCATCACGCAGTTCAGGCAGGGCGTTCAACTGTAACTCCAATACACGCCTCACAGTCACATTGGTTACAATTCTGTTTTTTTCGCACCTCCCACACCTGTCTGCGCCGTGTTACTGCGACCTTGCATGCACATGAACTTCCCGCTAACGAACAAGACCACCTCTGTACTGCTGGTGTGTACACCGGACCACTAATTGTATGGTAGATGCATGAATGGACAGGCTATGCATGGGGCAAGGCGTGACGGGGGCAAGGCGTGTGCATGCGTGGGTCTGGTGGGCCCGGGCGCCCTATGCACTTGCACACACAAGTGCTAAACAATTGCTGAACGCATGGCGAAGGTCGTGCAAGCGACTTGCTTGGTAGAGGCGCGCTGCTCCGGTCCCGCTAGGCCTGCCATGCGACGATGCCTCCCAGACCTGCACACCCATTCACATGCACCACTCGCCTGTTTCAACCACGCCGTTTCCATGCAACTGTTGTTGCGCACAGAATGTGAAGCATGGTCAGTCAGGGTTACAAGTCACGGCTCGTTGCTTGCACTCACACAAGCAGCTGGCCACGCCTGGCACTAGCCGGCCCTCCGTCCTGTATCGACGCTCAACGTCGGACAACCCATGTCACAATGTGTGCTACCATGTACTGCTATGTCGTGTGGGTGTCAGTCCACCGGGTGGTCAGGCCTACCACCGCCTGGTTGGTGCCAACTGCCAAGTGAAGGCCCGCAGGCCTTCGCCACGCTGTGTTGTCAATCGACAAATTGACGTCCCCAAGGTTTGGTGTCCGCAGTCCGAGGGAGCTGTGCAAGCGGTGTGCCTGTTCAAGTCCTAGGAGTCAAGTCGAAGGAGTCAGGTATGTTGGGATGAACTTGAGCCGTTGCGGTTCAGAGTGGCTGAGCAGCGGCAGGCTGCGGGCAGCAGCATCTGCTGCGTGATTTGCATGGTCATGGCATCCTGGCTGATGAACACTAAGCTGGCGGCCTGGCGGTGCAAATGCAGGTCTGAGCAACCGTGGTCAACCGTGCCGATGTGGACTCTTTCCATGCATTATGCATGCTGCTTGCATTGGTCGTTGCTGTCGGTTGCTGACCGACGAAGAGGACGATCAATTCTACACGCTTAGGAGTTCAGGAGCAAGAGATGTGCACATGATATCGTTTTGGCCTTGGAAGCTGCAAGTGCTGAACTCGACGTTAGGGCTTGACTTCGGAACCTTCTGAAGTGCCGGTCACCGCACGTTACGGTCCATGAACCTGCTGCGAGCTACGGGGCACAGAGGCACAGCAGCCTGCTGGCAAGGCCCAGGATGCGGCCCTACAGTGCCAGCTGTGTGTGTGGTAAGTCTTGCTGCGCAAGGTTGAGGGCTGCGGTGGGGTGACTTGGATTGTGCCACGTGCTCACAGTTGTGCTTCAAATTACCCCGCCCCTGATGTAAACCCTTTGCGGAACAGAACAACCCTGTATGGCGCCAAGATTAACTCGTCGCTTCTGGCGGCTTGTGCGCACTTGTCGCACAGCTCACTGCCTTGTATGTGGAGCCCCGTAAAATTTCGCCGTTGCTTGCATATTCTTCGCTGGTATTGCAGCGATTGGCAGGCATGCGTGGTGTCCAAAGGACCTCTCCAAGGATTCGTGCAGAGTTGAAGGAACGGATGTTGAGCCAGCCTGGACCTAGCACCGCACTGGCTGATGAGCAAGCCCCGGTTGCGCTCGCAAGCAATGAGTTCCTGCAATCACTGGAGAGCGTGGCCCCCAAAACACAGGTGACACACGCTGCTGCTGCTGTGAATCTTTCAACTGTTCTACTGTCGTGGCATCAGTTGGGGCCTGTAACCTGCGCTGCTCTCTTCAAGGGGCCAGCCCACCTGAAACGGCGGTTAGGGTGATGGTCACATCGAGGTTTGGCTTTGTTGTTATTAAGCCCCCGCTGTGGGAAGGGCCAGCAGTCAAAGCCTTCTACCAGCAAAAGTTTTGGCCTTACTGAGGCGTGCGATATGTGAGTATCAAATGACTTCGACATGACCTTCGTCATATGTACGGCCTTTGGGTCATGCTCCGCTCGCTGCTCACAAAGGCGGCACAGCACTGACTGGAGTTTTAGGTGAATGGAATAACTCTGGATAATGTGCAACTCTTCAAGTTGTGCCACCATCACTCACAGGGCTGCGTCTCGGTTCTGGCGTGAATATGCCTGTATTGCCGTGCAGGGCCGAGACACTGACAACCTGCGCGTGAGCGTGCTGGTGGCCACCACAGCCGCACTGGCGCTTGCTACTGAGCTCAACAGAGGGTGGATTGCGACTCACCAGGTATGTGCAGTGCTCTGTGCACGCGATGCTCCTTGTTTGGGCGAGACCGATAGTGCAAGTGAACTCGATTGTCGCCCACCTGTGCACTGACCTGTGCAAGGCCCCCCCCAGCGCTGAGTTATCCTTGGGGTGCAGCTCTCTTAAGTCTCTTGAATTTGTACTTGGTCAAGAGCTTTGCCTGCAATGAATGTACTTTGAATGTACTTATGCTGTGCCCAGTACTGTGACCATCACCCTAAGCTGTTTTGGGCCCTGCCGCTGCCGGCAACAGCGCACCTGGCCCCATCCACACACGCCCACACACACATATGGGCCCGCAAGGCATGCATGCGCACGCGAACATGCACACGCACAACGGCATGGAAGGGCGGCGAATCCCGACAAGACCCAAACACTGGTGGATTTGTCATCATTTGTCGCCCCACCTCGACAAATGGGGTTTTCCATGGGGTGCTTGTCATGTCCTCGTTTTATCCAACTGTACCACATGTGCGTCGACCCACTCTGCGCACCCACGCGCAGGAGCTCTCCATGGGCGTGGTGTTTGCGCTTGGGTACGTGGCGATCATCATCGAGGAGACGCTGGGGCTCAGCAAGTCCGGCATCGCACTCATGCTGGGCGCCGCCATGTGGAGCATCCGCTATACGGCGGGCGCCGAGGTGCGTGTGTGTGCACGCAATGCGCGCTGCATGCAGGGCAGGAAGAATGGGTTGATATCCGGATGCCTCGCAGGCCGTCACTGTAACGGAGGGGAAGGGTTTCCTTAATTAAGCACACGCTGTGAGATTAGTGCGGTAAATGCCGCCCACAACACAGGGCGCCCACTAGCATCGCCACGGCCGGCCGCTCATGTGCACGTGATGTGCGACATGAGCTATGCTAGCTATGCCACCGAGGGAGGGTGCACGCCACGACGCTAGCGCCCCGGCATGGAGAGGACGCGGCGTGAAATCACTGTGCACGTGGCGCAATGAATGGCCTAACTGGCCAAGTGATGTCCAGCCAATCATGCCCCTATCAGGGGGTGTCTGTGGGTGCTGCTCGCTTTCTGCTGTCAGGTGGTGGACGTGGAGATTGCGGAGGCGCTGGCGGACGTGTCTCAGGTCATTTTCTTCCTGCTAGGAGCGATGACGATCGTGGAGGTGGTGGATTCACACCAGGCAGGTGACGGGGATGCCGCCATGCCGTGCTGAGCGACTTTACAGAGCGCCTACGCGCTTTCCCCCCACCCTCGTCGCGCCGCCATCCCCCTGGGTTCAAGAGTGCGCACACACACGCGCGCACACACTTCACAGCTGTGCACATGTCACCTCTCCTCATCGTGATCACCGCTGCTGTGGGACACCCACGACGCTGTTGATTGCATGTCCAGTAATCGCTTGACCAGTGTGTGTTCAGGTGTGCGTTGCACTCCGTGTTACTCTTACACAAAAGCAAAGCATGATCACCACGCAACGAACGGTCACTACTGCTGGAGTGCTTGCAACGGCCTTTTCGCACAGGGATAACAAATCTCTGGTCCATGGTTCAGGGTTTGGGGTGTCTGCCGGGACGCACGCCTGGATGCGAGCATGCGTGGCTTGATTGCGAGCTTGCGTGGCATGGCATGGCGTGCAGGGCTTCAAGGTCATCACCTCCAGCCTCAAGCCGCGCAGCCGGCAGGAGCTGCTGCTGCTGGTGGCGGCTCTGTCCTTCTTCCTCTCCGCCGCGCTGGACAACCTCACCACCACGTGCGTACGTGCACACACGCCGTGCAGTCTCTCTATCCATACGCATACGCATATGCACACTGCATACCCCGACGGGAATCACGCGGCATGCCCCTTGGCCGCTCTTTCTGACCAGCCCGCACGTGACTGACTGCCTTCGTGTCGGTGCTGACTGCTGGCTTGTAGCTTGGTTTCGCGCTTTCATGGCTTGAACACGCCGGCGGGTCTGTGCAGGATGCCAGCCCCCCATCAGATCAGATGTACGCTGGATTTATGTGCACGACCATGATACAGAACTGCTTCAGCACGGGCTTTGCTTGAACCGCCTCGATGCCACACGATTACCACGACCCAGATGCATACGTCCAGCAGCGGACCTGACAGCTGGCTCATGCAATTCTTACACATAATACATATTATTGTCTGTCACCTGGGTGATGCATTTCCACTGCAACGGCTTGGCAATTGGAATGTGGCTTCATGCTGGTGCGTCCGGTGTGCAGGATCGTCATGGTTTCGCTGCTTCAGAAGCTGTGCCCCGATCCAGGCAAGTACGGTACTCTGCAGCACATGACGCACCAGGCGGATGCTTGCGCTGCTGGGGCAGCCTGGTGCTTGCATGCACATGGGGGCATGTTGCAAACATGTACATTGGACCCATTACGATGTTGTCATTCTTATGGCGCTGATGGTGGCGGATTTCATGTTGTCTGCACTCGGCCTTCTACGCCCAGACAACAGCCCTTTGAGCAAGCCCGATGAGCAGGGCTTCGTGTGATACATTCATTGGCATCCATGCCATTGGGTTGCAGAGGCGAGGAGGCTATTGGGGGCTGTGGTGGTGGTTTCGGCGAATGCCGGCGGCGCATGGACACCCATCGGCGACATTACCACCACAATGCTGTGGATCGGCGGCCAGCTGTCACCCATGAACACAATCACCGTACGCAAATGTTTTCAACTTGTTTGCATGCGCTGGATCGTCGACCACTGCATCGCCTGATGCTTGGACAATGACAATCATAACGGCATGTGCGGGGCCGTACACATCACTTGCTATGTGAGCTTGCGGCTTCCATCGCCTGCATGAGCGTGCATCGCTGACGCGTGAGTACAGGGTGCAGCCATTGCGTTGCACCGCTGAGCAGAGGGAGAGATGCATTCTGCAGGGCTGCCGTACACCCTCATGGCTCTGCGTGTGCGTGCAATGCGCTTGTGGTCCTGTCGTCCTCCCTTGTGCATAGCAGTGGCCTGGAGAAGTGTGTGTTGATTACCCAATTTGGTGTGCCTCGTTGTGTGTCCTGCGGGCTTGCGGTCCTCTGCCGTTCGTCCCCCTCGCAGTCGCTGCTGCTGCCCTCCCTGGTGTCTGTGGCGGTGCCCGTTGCGGCCTGGGCTCTGACAGCACCAGAAATGCAGGGTTCCGTAGACTTCAAGGTGGGTCACGCTCATAAATCATAACCACGCGCATGACAACGCTCATAACCACGCTAATAGCCACAATCATAACCACGCTCATAACCACGCTAATAGCCACGCTAATAGCCACGCTCATAACCACGATCATAAGTCGTAACCACGCTCACAATCGCTCACCCTGCTATGCGCGTGCGGCTCACATCTCGCGTTGCTCCCCCGTTGCTTTGTTGGCTGCTGCTGTCCTGTGACGCATCCGCAGTTGCGCATTTGCATTGTCTGTACAGCAATGAGATCGCCGTGCTGCATGCAACACGCGCGCGCTGATCCTTGCTTCGTTGTGACTTGTTGAGTTGCTAGGCATGGCTCTATGGCAGTCAGGCGACCGATATTTACCTTACACGATAGTTGACCGGAGTGACTAGTAACAGTGTAGTGTGGACACTGACACTGTGCCTACCACCTGCCTGCATTCGTTGCCAAGCTCAGGAGACCCTCAAACCCACCTCTGCTTCAGAAGCTGCAGCAAGCCTGCAGGCTGTTCAGGACCGAAGCGGCAGCAGCAGCAGCAGCAGCAGCGTCAGCAGCAACGGCAGCATGGCTGGAGCTGCTCCACCTGCGCTTGAACCAGCAGCCGCATCAGAGGAAGAAGAAGCAGCTCCTGCCCGTGGCAACCTCGTGTTTGCCGCTGGCCTGGGCACTCTCATCGGCGTGCCTATTTTCCGGTCGTGGACGGGGTTGCCCCCCTACATGGGCATATTAGCCGGATTGGGGTTCCTATGGCTGCTGACTGACCTCATCCACGTAGGGGAGGGCCGCAGGTGCGTGTCGTGTTATTGAGTACCAGCAGCGTTGGGAATCGTTGAGTGGTGCGTGGGGCAGCGACGTGAAGCGTGCATGCATGCATGCATGGCGAGCGCTTGCGGCCTCCACTGCATGCTCGATGCCTTTTTGCTTGCTGGCCGCTTGGTGTCGCAGTGTGTGGATGCACTGCAATTTGCCACGTCATGCTGTGTTACACCAGGAGCGTGTCAGCCGAATGGCCCATGCCCCTCCCCTCCGATGTGGACAGGAGACTTAGACCAGAGGGCCACAGGGGCTCAACACAGCAGCAGCAGCAGAATCATGTACTGCAATGTGTACCGCGGTGTGTGCTGGAGTGTGCGCTGCAACATGTACCGCAATGCGTACCGCAATGCGTACCGCATGCAGGGCCAACAAGCTGACGGTGTCGCAGGCGCTGAAGCGCATCGACAGCGAGGGCGTGCTGTTCTTTGCGGGCGTGCTGCTGGCGGTCGGAGCCCTGGACAAAGCCGGTGAGCACGCATGGTGGTCGTTCATGTGCGCCTGCACTGTGCTCGTACCGTTCCAGAGTACCGTACCGCAGCCCTGATTGGTACTACAGGTGCACATGCTACATGCATGCATGAGGGCATGACCCTGCCTGTAATCTTGCGCTGCCACCAATCGCTGTCCGCGCTAGCTGAGCCTGGTGTTTGTCCCGTACATGAATTTGCGTTGTTTGCTGTTTGACATCGGCACTCAACCCACCCTCATCCTGCCCCTCGTAACATAAGCAATGTAATCCCCCCCTCCACAACCTTTCAGCATAGTGTATATGCCTTGTAATGCAATCATGCAATGCTGCAGGCATTCTGCGGGAGGCGGCTGAGGCGCTCAGCGCAGTGGTGCCCAGCGTGGTAGGTTCAGTATTTCGGGCTGAAGGGATGCACGCGCAGTGCACGGTAGGGGGGAGTCCCGCAGTCTGTGCACAGTGGGGGGGTCCGCAGTCTGTACTTGAACTGTGCCAGGTGTGACTCTGAGAGGATGTCACGCCTGCAGTCAGGCGTGCTTATGCTTGTGTTTAGCACACCGAATCATTGTTGGCTCCGGTGCTTCCCCCCACCCCCCCGGCTGTGCCACCACAGGACATCGTCGCCGGCCTGATCGGCGTCGCGAGCGCGGTGGTTGACAACGTGCCCCTCGTCGCGGCCACGATCGCCATGTACGACCTCAACGCCTACCCCATGGACGATCGCCTGTGGCAGGTAGGGGGTGGGCCTTGACCAGGCGGTCCACCAGTGGTACAATACTTGGCTGTAATTCAGCTTGCTTGCTTGCCAGGTTTGCCACCTTCCCATTCTTTCTTCCACCAGTGGTGCGGGACCAGGTGTGGTCAAACCTGACCCGGTTTTGAGGTCGTTGGGAATATTGTTTGTTTGCTGTGCCGCAGCAGCTACTGCGCTTGCCTTCCGTCTGTTGTGCGCGCAAGGTTTGTGGCACCGTTTGATTGCGCTGTGCTGGTATGCTGGCCGGGTGTGGCTGGCACGATTCCATGCTATCCACTCAGCCTGCAAAAGTCGTGCGTGGTACGTGTGCCTGTGGGATCTGCACATCACCAAACATGCCGCAGGGCATAGCATACACACACGCATTCTTCTCCAGTGCGCAGGTGGCACCGCAATTGGCCTGCCATGTGGCTGTTACATGTTAGCCCGCTTCGTACTTGCACGGAAGAAAACCCCTGGGTTAGAGCTGAGGCCTCCCTCTCAGGAAGCCGGTGGGCTTAGGGCCACTACATGCAGCACAACAGCAAGCGGCATGGCAACAGCACATAGTGATTGCCTGCGATGTGGGATGTGCGCTGCGTGGACTAATACTGACAGCTGGCTTTCATTCCGCTAGCGCACGGCGCACAGCGCATGTCACACACCGTGTGCTGACTGGTGGCCGCGTGCTTGCGCCTGCGCCGCTGTGCGCGTACGTGCAGCTGATTGCGTACTGCGCAGGTACCGGGGGGTCGTTGCTCATCATCGGAAGCGCTGCAGGTGTGGCTTACATGGGCATGGAGGATGCCAAGTTCGGCTGGTACTTCCAACGAATCACACCCTGGGCTGCGGTGGGGTACACTGCAGGGATTGCGACCTACATGCTCCTCAATGCGGTTTAAAGTGGCTGTCGTGCCACCCGGAAGACGGCTTCCATGTTGCGTTTCACGGTTTTAAGAGGTGACACATTTTCCTTGCATATTGCAGCTGGAATCAATGCCTGCATACGCATCTCGTGCTGGACACGAGAGTGGTGGCTTGGTACTGCTTGTATTGAACGCCTTTTACACTTCAGACTGCCGCATTCCCTGAGGATGTGTCACACCTTAGCAAACATGTTGTATAAAAAAGCCAATTGTTTTCCACATACACTGAACCAAACGCAGCTACATTCACGCCTGCATTGTATTTCTTGGTATGACAAGCATTTTTACGATGGCCACCACCACTGCGTGCGACAGGACTGAAACACTCAACGTGTTCTCAGCCCATCCACCTACTGATTATGTTGCTCTGTGCACAGTGGCCGCGTGCATACACTTTTGACCACTAAAGCGTGAAGCCACTTGCCTTGCGAGACCAACACCGCGCATACTGAAGTTCATCCTGAGCAACAGTCTTGCCTTCGTACGTTGACAGTTGTGTTTGTGCCAGGGTTGTGCTTGGCACCTCGGCACTCTGCACTTCTGACACCGTTGGGAAAGCGCGCTGGGCATGTTGTCCGGCGATGCGTTGAAGCCAGCGAGCAAGAAGCCTGGATCCTTTGGTGGGGCCCTTAAGGAGTTCTTGGGAGGCTTTGGGCGCAGCAAGCACCACACAAGCAGCACCGTCTCATCCTTTCACCAGGACGATGCCTCGCTGTCGCACCGCAACAGCAGTGCACAGCTTGATGCAGTGTACACAGCGACGAGCGTGGCAGAAGACGCAAGGCCATTCAGGACTTCTGATAGGCAGTTGCTGAACGGGGACATTACAGTTTCTGATGTGCAGTTTCAGTCGTTCACGGCCGCACCACGAAAGCACGACCTGAGCGCAGTGGACGTGCTTGCCCCTCGGACCAAATCTCACCGGTCCATCCTGGCCGGCCGTGCTGGTGAACCTATGCGCTCCAACAGTCCTTCGCCTCAAGTCTCAACACGAGACCCACGAAAGGAGCTGAGCGGTTCACAACGCGCAGACGCTCTTAACACCTCCAGCCGGTACAGCTTATACCCTGCACAAACGCAACTCGCAACCGCACAAGCTGCAGAGCAACACGTGGGTGGTGCTGGCAACCTAAGGGCATCGGTTCGAACCAACACACGCCTGAGCATAGACTTGTTTGCTGCGGCAAACGCGTCGGCGAGTGGCAACTTGTCGCCATCGAGCGCCGGCATCGCGCACGACAGCAGGCTTCCAATATTAACTTTTGGAAACCGCCAGAGTAGCTCCCCCCCTGGACCTGGAGGGTAGCTGGCACCAACAGCAGCAGGCCATGTACAGGACGCCGGGCCTGCATCGCGCACCGCACCACAGCAGTTCGTCGCAGCTCCCAGGAGTAAACCTGAGCAGCGCAGCACAGCCTGCATCATCTGCCCTGCCTTACATGCCTCACGTATCTTTGCGGGCGAGCAGCACTGTCAATGCCGGCGAAGCCACGGGCCGCGCAGGCAGAGCTCGCCGCGGGTCGGCGCAGTTTGAATCGGTCAACCTGACAGCTGGCGGGGACAGCAGGGCAGGCACTGTGGCAGAGGAACACAGCCTGCCGCACAGTGTGCGTGACCTGGGCCGCTCTGGCAGCGTGTCCACCAGGAACCAGCAGGTGCGCGGAGCCTGCGTGGGCTAGCAGTCACGGGTTGAATACGGGTTTAGTCATTCATGCAAGCGATTCGTCCGCAGCTGCAGCACCGTAGTGTGCACCTTGGGGTGTTTGTCCGCTTGCTTGTCTTCCGTACCGTCTGGACCACTAGGACGCTGCATGTCAATTACACAAGCTCTCGCATGCTCTTGCCTAATCATTAGGCAATCCATGAACAGCTGCACGCGCTCCGACATATGCCACGTAGGAAACCCTGCATGTTGCACGTAGTTCAACTACTGGCCACCTGGGCATGATGAACCACGCTGGCCTTTGTCATCGGTTCCACCCGCCGTGAACGCACTGCAGGCAAATGAAGACCGCACGCTTCAGCGCATCGTCAGCGCGCTGGGCAGCGTCACCGGCGCAGACGACGACACGACAGCCGTCTCTCGTAGCCGGGCGCTCAGCAGCAGCCTCACCACCAACGGTGAGCACTGAGCGGCCTCGCGCCGCGCCTAAATACCCCCGGCCATGCCCGCCACGCTTGGTGCCGCTTGTGGTGCCACTCCCGTTCCTTCGCTACCAGTTAACGCGATGCCCCAGTCAGGAGGGCGTGGCTGAACGACCCAGATGGAAACCAAGAGCAAGATTAACGTATCGACTGATATCGTTAGTGCTGGGGTTTGGCTTGGTTTAGCGACCCAGCGTGCACGTTAGGCTGCTGCCTAGAAACAGTGGTGCAGGGCACTTGGAGCTCCTACCACGCTGCACAGTGCAGGCGCGCTCCCGTCAAATTCATCGGCCATGCAGCCCAACGCCCCTTGACATGCCATCCGTATGTGCTTTGGCGATATGTATTTACGCAGGCGCCAACGCTGGCGGCATGCG
Organism: Chlamydomonas asymmetrica; assembly: GCA_001662385.1. Classification (NCBI taxonomy): domain Eukaryota; kingdom Viridiplantae; phylum Chlorophyta; class Chlorophyceae; order Chlamydomonadales; family Chlamydomonadaceae; genus Chlamydomonas; species Chlamydomonas asymmetrica. The sequence goes on from BDDA01000500.1 coordinate 77,829, forward strand.
GCGCCACGCGCTGCTGGCGGAGTTGGCTGCGGGGGGCGGCGGCGGTGGCGGCGGCGCAGGCAGTGGCGGCGGCTCGGCGCTGGCATCGCTCAGCAGCATGCTGGCAGACTTGAAGGCGGAGGAGGGGGATGCGCTGGATCGGTTGGAGGACGCCAATCACAGGCGCGAGGCAGCCCGCAAAGGTGCGTCAGCCTGCATGCGCCTCCACGTGTGTATAGCGCCTGCACACCGCATGCATGGCAAGTGGTGATGCGTCTACAATTCTGCATGTGCACGTGCGTGCGTGTGTAATGCCGCCGCCCACATCGCATAATGTGGTGCATGCGTGCAGCAACCTGTGGTGCATGCATGCCGTTGCCACCATTCATTGCCGCCGCTGCTGCGGCCGCCGCCGCCGGACAATGAGCTTGCGCACCGCCCAATGCACGCTCGCATGCACGTCCCTCCTAGCACCTGAGCTGGCGTCCGCTGTGTTCCTCGGGGGAATAGGTTCTTGCTGTGTAAGGCTCACGCGTACCCCATCCGGCTGTCCTGCTGATGCAATCGCCCGCCGTGCAGCCTTCTATGACGTTCCCACGCTGGAGGCGGGCGACTGGAAGCCACCCCCCAAGTCGTCCGCCGCGCTGGACGGCCACCACCACCGCCGCTCCGTGGTGCTGGGCGTGAGTCCTAAGGTGGAGGCAGCGCTACGCAACGCGGCGGAGAAGGAGGGGCGCCATGACCCCTCCGCCCTCGGCAGCGCCTATTGACGCATGTTGTCGCGCCTACTGACGTGCCTATTGACGCGCCTACTGATGCGCCTACTGATGCGCCTGCTGACGTGCCTCTTGTTGCCTGCTGACGCCTACTGACGCACGTACTGACGCGATCGGCAGCGCCTACTGAGTACTGACACGCATGCTGCCGCGCGTACTGGCGCGGCTGCTGACGCACCTGCTGACACACCTTCTGCCGATCGCGTCAGCACCTACTGAGTACTGACGCAGCTGTCGCCTGCTGTCGCCAACTGACACAGCTGCTGTTGCCTACCGACGTTGGCTCACGCCTACTGACGCATGCTGTCGATAACAAAGTGCGCGCTGGCTGGTGCGCTGGCTGTGCACGGGCATTTATTTCCTGATTTCATTCCCTTGGACCTGTTGGGTGTCCCGGCAAGCTGCACAATCACTGCCATGCCTGGATCGGTGTGTTGAGGAGCAGAGCAGGCTGGAAGGGCGAAAATAACGGATGGACGAGGGCATGTCATTGATGGGCCACGGTGTCAAGGATTGAACTAGCGGTACTGTCAAGGCAATGTGTTCCGCTTGTGCGGCGCTTGCTTCCCGCTGCCCGCTCGCGGCAGTGCCGACCACGTAACGTACACGGCTGTTGCCAGCGGTGTGCATGTCGAGCGTGTCCTGCGTGCGAGGTGCATGCAGCGGCGGGGCGAACGTGAAGGTTGCCACTGACGAGCGCTGCAGACATTTTGAGGTGTGCCTGCTCCCCATGAATAGTCCATGTCAGCTATTTTTCTACCACGGTTTACTGGTTTATCTGCTAGGTGCCTTCTCCCTCATGCGATACCCACTGTAATATGTGTACCGCACCATGCATGCCTTTGCAGTACCATTACTGGCGATGCAATCTCCCGGCAGCCCTCTGCCTGAATATCTACTATACACAACCATACCCGGTGCTTTGCTTGTCACGAGGGAGGTTACAAGCCCCCCCCTTCCCTACAGCCCCATTCCCATTCTCCCTCGCTCGCCGGTTTCTTCATGCCTGATAGGATGGGGCTCTCGAGTACCTTTTGTGCAATTTGCACCTACTGCTTCTCCCATGGAAATCTCGCTCCGTTTCATGCATCAACCCTTACTTCCATGCATGAGCACGCACACACTGAGAACTCCTGATCCCCTGATCCGCCCTGCAGGATTTTGTTGCGTGCACGTCCAACACTGCCTGCGTGGCAGTTGACGGCTTTGCACGATCCACACCGTGCCAACATCCCCTTGGCATTTTCATCCGTGCCGCTTCAGTCCTGAACCGATGCACCGATGCATTTCGAAGGGCGCATTCGAGTTTGCTCTTTCCATATCTGAGTGGACAAACTGCTTATGTTGTTTGCTGTGCGTGCATTCATGCATTCATATTGTGCTCGTCAATGAGCGTGTGAACTTGGCACCGTTGGGACATGCACCACCCTGGAAATGATTTCACCTGTGGCATTTTCGGTTCGCTCGCTGGCGGTGATAATTTGCAGCCACCGGCGCGTGGCGACGCATCGCGAATATCCACGTTTGCCAGTACTGACAGGTTCGCATGGCTGCATTGCATGAGGGTTGTGGTGAGCATACAAGTCAGTTTGACACGCATTACATGTATCCATACCCACAGCACTTTTGCTTCTGCTTTCTTCTTTGGGCACTGCCGCCTCGCATCGCTCAACCACATCACCGGGTGCGATTTGAGACTAGAAATGCTTTGGAAGGACTGACCGAATGGCCCACAGGTGATGTCACCTGCGATTACTGATAACTGACATTCTGTCTTGCACTGAATTGACCCGATCGCGCTGAATGCGTGTGATATGCATGATACCGCATTCCTAAAGCTGCATTCGGATTCCCCTTTCCCACCCCCGTATTTCCCCTCGCTTGTGCCCACTTCCCACTCCTTTCGCGTATGCATGCAAGGCATATATGCCGCAACTCGTTCACTGTGTGTGCCCTACTCAATGGCTATAGCTGCTGAAATGCTGCTGTGCATGAAGACACTGCCATTGGTGTTGCATGCATTCTTTACACACTTTCATCGCCCAATGCTGCATGCATGCTAACGAGATGCTCATGCACGCTGTCAGGGCCTATCCGTTTTAAGCCTCTGACCAACACTTCACCTGGCCTGCCGCGTAGTTGCGCTGCGGGCCAGCCTGCTGCGAGGAATCCAGCATGCTTAGCTTTAATTCCAACACTCAGTCTCCATGATTTGCGTGCATGTGCATGTGCACCTCCGAGTCCATTATTGTTTGCTCCTCGCTCCATCTATCCCGTTGCGGTCGTGCGTCGTGTTACAGCTCCCTCTCCACCGCCCCCGCCATAGAAGCGCAGCACACACATGTGCATTCTGGGGAAGCCCGGGGCGCACAGATGAACACTGCCAGAGTGACAGCGCAAAGGTTCGATAGCGAGTTTGAATGTCACTGTCGGTAATATGCCTCCCGCCACAATGAACACCCCATAATGCGCTGTAACTCACGTTTGTTGCTGTGGATCCCGGCCTCTGGCTGTACTGGTCGGGGTGATAGATGCATAAACCCTGTCCCAAAATATCCTGGCCCAGTCCCGCACAAGGCGCAACAGCAACAAAACAATGGAATGACGGTCAACCCATAACTCACATCATACCCATCAACGACTGCTGCTCGCGACGTGTGTGTAGGTAGTAAGCACTGCAACCGACACGGGTTTGCTTTCAAACAAGCACTTGTTGTCCGTGCACATAGATGGGCTTCTCGCTGCCTACGCCAACTAGAGACATAGCGCGCTGACACACACAACTCGCATACCCGCTGCAGCATGGCGTCAGTGGTGAGCCTGCCGAGTGGAGACACAAGCGACGAAAGCCTGGGGGGCGTCGACGCAACCGAAACCGTCACGGTCGCCTGCAACGGCCGAAAACCAAGCGCGAGCACACGGTTGGGCAGCGAAGCTCTTGAGACTGTGTACTCGGAGGGGGCTCGAGACCCTTGGTCGGAGGGTTCGGTTGCTGATGCTGCGATGAAACGGGATGGCGGAAAAAGCAGCAGCGACGTGGAATCGGGTCCCGCACTTCCCGAGGCGTCTGTGCGCGGCGTGATATTTTTTGAATTCTGTCACCCGAGACACACTGTTGCCGTGATGGCACTTGTGCTTGCGGCCATATGTGCCGCACTGGCCATCATCATCTGGCTGCAGTGAGTGTGCTCGCGCGCTGAGTCGTACCCACCTGATTGCCTGGTTGCGCACGGTTTGCGTGTGCACAGGCACAACGACCTGCTGTAGGCATGCGCTTGAGCGTGTTAGCACTTGCTACTCAGGATTACAGCCTTCTCTTACGCATTTTGTGTGGATGACGCAAACAGGTTGACACGACACTGGAACGCAGCGTACAGCACGAGCAACCACGTTGTGTTTATCGACAATGTGGTAACTTCATCGATCCTTGCGTTTGCCAGCGCTTGCCTGCTGGCGGTCTACGGCGGAAGGCTGTTTCATTTTCGGCTCGAGGGCGTCAGTTGGCATCGGCGGCGGGGCCGAATAGCCTTCCTGAGAGTGCTTGAGCTGACTGTGCTGTTGACGCAGTGCACTTTCTGGTGAGCTGCGCCGCTCCTGATGTCCGGTGTGTGCGGATTCCGCGATTCTACGTAGCGCACGACCGCCGCAGCAGTACATACATTTCATGCAGTACTCATCAGCCCGGAGAGGAGACACACGAATTTGTGCTAAACATCACCGCCCAAACCACCTGCCGGTCGTCCATCGCAGCACTGTATCGACACACTTTGTCTTTGACCGTGGCCCTGTGGCACTAACTTGCGTGCACGTTGCGATTTTGCGGCAGGCTGGCTCCAAACGTGATTCCGAAACCGACGAGCAACTCCCGCAGCTCATGCGTGGCTTACAAGAACGTCATCGCGGGCTGCTTCTTCGTTCGCATGACGTGCGCGAACGTGCTGCTGGGCATCTGGACGACGGGGGCACGTGGCTTCACGTCGTTCCGGCCGGGCGACGCGATGGGGGTGGGCGAGCTGATGTTCATCGACTGCAGCTGGTGGCGGTACCTGTCAGTCGGCACTCTGCTGGTGGTTTTCTACGAGGTCAGCCTGCGTGGGGGTTGTGGATTTGATGCCCACCCACTCACATGCACGCAGGGATACTGTGCAGTTCCTCGCTCTTGTCAGCACGCCACCCACCCGTGCTTTACACATGCACGCGCATCAAATCAATGGTATTCCAAAACGTGCATTGCAGCAGCCCAGCCACCCCAACCACACCTGTGATTACAACTGCTGGTGGTGTTCCATGAGTTCAGCCTGCCTGGGGGGTTGCGGTTTGGGGGGCTAGGGTTGGCGCCTTGGCGGGGTGGCGCGTGGCAGGCAGGCAGGCGCTCTGCTGCCAAACAACTGTTAAGCACCGTAGTTTCGTATCCAAGATCCATGCAGTCCTGCAAAGTTCGTCTTTGGAGTTGCATCCAGTGCGTGCTCGCAATCACAGCTGCCCAAAATACACGCACACATTGGCCATGTGCATGCGCCACACATGCACACCTGCCAACGCGCTGATGTGCGCCCCTCCCTGACAACCGCGCCGCCTAGCGCATCACCCTCCGCGTACGCGGTGCAGATGGTCAGGCCTGCGCACGTGCAAGCGCATTGACATACCATATACGTATAGGGTATGACTGCATGGCATCAGAACCTACCTAGGTCTCAAATTTCTAAGTCCACCACATCCCCTTGGGCACTACTTCAGGTCCCTTTGCCATAGTGTGTCTCTATATTTAGGTTGTGAAACCCATGCTGGAGGCTTTTACCCTTGCGGATGACCGCAACTTGCGGCGCACGCCTGCGCAGTGTGCCACCGTAGTTTTTGGGCAGCGCTTGTGAGTAACGATTTAAGCACCTTTAGAAGACAACCAAGCAGCTGTATTAGCACGGACACGGACACCAAGCAGCCACCCTTTGCAGCGGAAACAAGAACAGTTTTGAACTGGCATGCTAGCCATGTTGACCACCTTGACTGTCTGGTTGGGCTCTTCCAAATCGCACTGCCTGCAGTAAAGTTGTGGGAAACAGTGCAACTTGCAGCACTTAGCAACCCTATCCTGTGTGTAGTGCTGTATGTGCGTTTGGCGGCGTAGTCAACTTTCGGTAGTGCACACAACGTTGGTCAACACGGTGGTTCAAACAGCAAACAGTGCCAGTTTGGCTGACCCCGGTGGCGATAACCACTCTCAGCAAACCACCAGCTGCAGTGAAGCAGACTTGGTACAAGATCTTTGCTGTGTCACAATGTGCGTCACGGAACGGTTTGGTCACAGAAAACGAAACAAACTGGTACGTAGTGGACTATTCCACAGAGTTGCACTTCATAACGTACGGCGTATGAAAGAGTACGTTTGCTTGTGACAAGGCCGTTAAGCAAGGACCGGACCTTGCCAGTCGACACTGGTGCATGCCGCCCAACGGCTGCGCCAACGCCTTCCAACAGCCTGAAGTGTAAGGGGGGCCCGCAACAGGCACAAACCTCTGGCCCTGACACTGTGCCTGGTATCCGCAACTGACGCAGCTCGGCGGTATTTTGTCACACGCATTGCCGTGTGAACCCCGACATGCATGCGCAGAATGGCGCAGGCGCAGACTGGTCTTATACCTTGTAGTTGTGCTCTTTGATCGGTATGATAGGGTCATGGGGTGGTGGGTTGGGGTTGGGGTGGTGGACTTAGAAATTTGAGACCTAGGTAGGTTCTGATGGTACGTAGTCGCGTCCATACGTATATAACCTGTCATTACAGGATTTGAAGATTGCGCTGACACCTGGCAGCAGTGAGCGAGAGCGCTGTGTCGTGCGCCTGGCCCCCTTCATGCTCACTCTTTCGTCCCGCACTCTTCTGTCCCTCACTCTTATGATGGTGCGGTATTGCTGGTCGACCTGACAGGCCTTCATCGCCGCGTACTTCGGGATGTTATGGGACATCGTGGGTCAGACCCCTGCAGGGCGCATGGAGGACGGCGCAACGACGTGCTTTGATTGGAAGGACGATTGCCCTCAAAGGACATACTCGCTGCATGTACTCCAGGTGGGTACTCGCTGCATGTACTGCATCGCTGCTTGTACTCCAGGTGGGCACTCGTGCGTTGTCGTGCGTAATCATTGGATCATCGTGCGTAGTCATTGGATCGGTGGCAAGGCTGAAGGTGAAACTGAGGGGCAACCCCAAACCAATGCTCCCGTGCATAGTGCATGCGTTGTCGTGCGCGCGTGCCTCGCAACACTGCCCCCGGCATTCCGCCAGCGCAGTGCTGTGAGCACGCTGTGAGCATTTCAAGGCTGTGCAACCTATAATACAGTGGTTTGGTGGATGGGTTCGGCGGTAGGGTATGTACGTCCCTGTGCATACAATCCATTCAGAATTGCAGACGTAACAGTTTGGTTAGGGGAGGGGAAAGGGGATGTCGGACTCAACATAAGGGAGCGACCGCCGCAGCATGGTATCTTGCATGTGAGGGAAACCTGCTTCGGCCACTGACCTGACTCAGCCACACCAAAGCTGACTTCAACCAGCACATGGTTGGCATGGGTTGGAAAGGGCGCATCCCCGCATGCGCATGCGGCCATGCGCTCACCGATGCGCTGGATGGGATCTGAGCCTTGCGGCTATACTGGCCTGCTGATGTGGTCTCCCTCCCTTTCTCACAGCATTACCAGTCCTCATCTGAAGGGGCGTGTCCTGGGCGTGTCAGCCTCAGCTAGAAAGCTCCCAGTGTAAATGAAGTCTAAAATCGAAACGCTTCCTCACCACTGCATGCAGGATTTGACTGTCGTCATCTACTGCCTGTTTGTGGTGACGTACGCGGTCTACATTGCCGTCGCGGTGCGCCAGCTGCACCGCCGCCCGTACGTGCTTTGGAGGCAGATGCACATCGCGCTGCAGCTGGAGATCCGCGTGAGGGGCCTCGCCATCCTGTGCACAGTGGTGGGTGGGTTGCGCGTTTGCAATGATGAGTCCGCAATTTCCCTGCACACACTCTTGAGTGGCTGCACCGCATCTGGTTCCCCACGCAACCCACTTAATGACGGCGATGGTGATGCCACTCCAGTCGTGTTCATGTTTGATGTGAGAGAGTGTACCCTGAGTGTCCTAAATGCAAACATCAGCAGCATGCTACACACCCCATTACGCCCCACAAAACCTGACACATCCGGCTTAAGTAACCTCCATCACATACGGCATAACAGCATAAGGCTTGTGCAGCATGAACTGGGATGTTGGCTTGATTAAAGGGTGTACGCATGCCGCCCATGACACTACAGGCGTTTGAGATAGCGCTGGCGGTCCTGACGCCCAGGGTGTGCACGGTGTCCCTCCACAACGCCTTTGGGTCCTGGAGCACTCAGGTGGGCGCCTGCTGCTGCTGCTGCTGCTGCTGCTGCTTCTGCTGCTGCGAGCTGGTTCCGAGGCCTCATCGACTGGGCCAACTGGCAGATTGATTGGGGTGCAAGCCTGGCCCTCAGCGGGTTGGGGAACCAACCACCTCACAGCCTTGTATTGAAGTGCTTGTCTGCAGAGATGGATTTTGGTGTGCCAAGGCTCAGTGTGCTTTGCAACTTTGTGCATCGTGATCAGCTCTTGGAGTAATGGGAGGGGGAGGGAGGGGGGAAGATGGCATGGAGAACGCAAGGGGTTAGAAAGCAGCATGTGGGGGCTCCGCCATGATCCATACTTGGGTCCAGCACTTGCAATCGTGCAGCGTGTGATGCGTGTGTCCGCTCACGGCGTTCTGCTAATCACATCACCTGTCCTGCTCGTGCCTGCTTTGGCAGCAGACCCGTCGCTGTGTGACCTTTCACATCCGAGAAACAAACCACCCCTGCAGGTGGTGTACATGGTGATGTTGTTGGATGTGGTGTACGGGATTGCAATTGCGCAGCGCGTGTGAGTGTCCACGCATGGCGTCCTGCCGATCCCGCATGCAGGTGGTGTACATGGTGATGGTGTTGGGCCTGGCGTACCTGTACCTGCCATACAAGCTGGACGCGTCGCTGCCAGCCTTCAGGGAGGCGCTACAGGTGCGTGGTGGTGGGCGGCGTTGGCGATGTGGGTCGGGCCCAGTTACGCGTTCGGTTACGTTTGTGGTGTCGGCGTGTGGTTCAAACCGCGCACCAAACTCCAAACCACTTCGCATCGCA
>BDDA01000501.1:0-10435 GCA_001662385.1 Chlamydomonas asymmetrica
GGGAGGGCTGGGCGGGGGTGGGCTCGGCGGGGGAGGGCTAGGTGGTGGTGGTGGAGGCGGGCTGGGTGGCGGTGAAGATGGCCCGCAAACTGCACACAACAGACAAACAACATGCACACACACAAGAGTGCAAAAATTCAGCATTGGCAACCGGTCTTCACGCAAATTATAGCCGCAACCCCATTCACACCTGTATTACTGCATCGGGGTGGGGCACGGTAGGTTCCAACCACCCAAGAACACTGGTGAAGGCTTCAAAACTTCCAAACAATTACGAAAAGCTGCCAAAGCTGCCCAGCCTCAACGCTCACCCGGGCAGTATTTGGTGGACGGCGACTCAGTGATGGAGTACCTGCACATTCGGGTGTGTCAGATGTGTCGGATGCGTCGGACGTGTCAGATGTGCAAGCCACACAGTATCGCTCAATCTCCTAGCTGCCTCTGGCTGGGTGTCGTGGTCGGATCTGATCGTGTCATCCAAGCGCCTAACTGCCAGACCAGCTGTGTCGCCCATACGCCTATTTTACACACAAGCCTGCGTGCATGCATCCTTCCGTGAAAGACACAGCATACACATACCATACTGAATCCCGCCTGACGCATGCTTCTGAAGGAACGCTGAATTTCCCCACCGCCCCCACAGCCTCGACCAAACCGATGGCTGCTACAGGTACTGCCTGCCACACTGCCGCACCAGCGCTCGCACACCTGCAGACGCCGTTGGGTGAGTCGCAGAACGTGTTGAGGCTGTTGCACGAGCCCCTGTGGAATCAACAAAGGCAGCAGGGCGCGCACAACAAACAACGCGATCAGCAATTGGAATCATGGCATGAAGCACAAGGGCACTGTTGATACCTGCACAGCATCAAATGAAACCGCTGGCTGCCATGAAGCTCTGCCTGTTGACTGTTGCGATGCGCCTTGTCACATAACGAGGTGCTAAAATGACACTTGCTGCTTGCAGGCAAATGCAGGTGGTGGGCCAGCGGGTCATGCAGTTGTGATTACGTTCGCCCCCCTGCGGCCCCCGCACCCTCCCTTCCCAGCAGTCCTTGCGGTAAGCATCTCAACCGCCCCAGCCAGGCAGGGGCGGTTGAGAAGGCAGCACTAAGGCCTCTCCCTTAATGAGAAATCGTTGGGGCGAAAGATGCCAGCAGTGTACGGTCACTGTACCACACCCAAGGTACAGCAGTGTGCAACGCGCTACTTGTTGCCCCGCCTGACCTCAGGCCGAGAATTCAAGGTTCAGCCCTGACCCAAACACCCTAGGCTTTGAACCCTGTAACAGACCCACAGGTGGTGGATGGCACCACTGTACACGATGCACCCCTGCAGTGCCTCAGCCGGGGCCTCCCCAACGCAAATCTCTCTCTCATGCTTCCCCCATGCGTCCCTGCCAAGTGGCTCCCCAAGCAACGTTACTGGCAGCGCTACCGGCAACACCACCAGCACCACTGCCAGCATGCTGAGGTCACTCACTTGGTGTAGACGCAGATCTCGTTGTTGACAAACGAGGCGTTGTTCTTCTTCAAGTTGTAGATGCGGAAGTCGGGCCCGATGCCTGTGTGCACGTGTCAACATGCGATACACGACAGCGGAGCGCGTCCAGCATCCCGTGAGGGGCGCATGCTGTACTTTGCATATCATGCTGTACTTTGCATATATATCATGCAAGGCTGGTCTGAGCTATGCTAATTGGGTTTCACACCATTAAACTTGCATGCACACATGCGCACAGCAGCATCGCATCGCCAGCATCATCGCGCACACGACACTAACGGTTGCAAGTCCCACCAGCGTCATCAGGGCAAGCTTTACCCGAACGACAGTACAGGTGTCGGAAATTCGCCGGTCCCTCGTCGCGCACCTCCATCGAACATCTTGGATTCATAGGAGCTGTGCGAGCGGCCGTTGATGGTGACTGCCACGATGTTGGGCTTCTGGCACGCCTTGCCTGCAGTGGCGGCAGCACCCAGTACCCAAAGCAGGGGCGGGTGAGCAATTCAGCGCTGTGCTGGCTTGCATGGGCACTGGCTTGCAGCAGGCATGTCATTTCGGGCAACTGCGATGGTGCTGAGCTGCTTCCTGCCTGCGCTGGCCGAGCATAATAGATGAGACTGCCTAATCCCCACAAGATGGGAGAGATGCGCTTGTGGCATGCATGCCCATGCGGGAGACGCTGAAACGGCAGCCGTGCATGCAAGTGCAGTGAAATAACGGCATGCGCACAGCAGTGTTTTGGCGCCGCATGGGCAGGGCAGAGGCGGAGGTGAACTGCAGGTACGCTGTGGCTGAGGTTCCCCCCCAGTATGCCCGTCTGTCGCTCACGCTATCCATCCTTCACTCACCGACGTCGATGGCCACCTTTGAAACGCTCTTCAAGAGTGCCGAGCAGCACTCGCGAGCAGGGGAGCTGCAGCCAAGGTACTCAACCTGTGAGCAAGGGAGTAAGGGACAGACCCAAAGTGCTACTTGATTCGCGAGACATAGCGCGGGGCCAGAGTGCAACACGAGCTTTCCCCACCGCAAGGTCCCCAGGTGCCCAAATCACTGACCTTGAAGCAGTACATGTTCCTGGTGGTAGTCGTCCTCCGCAGAAGGTAAGGGGAGCAGGTGCAGTCATATGTTGAGCACACCTGTGTCATAGCAACGGCGCGGGCTAAACGCACTGAGAGGTTTGCCGGAACTTCTTGCGTCAACCAAATCAAAGCTCGCTCCCCCGTAGCTCAAGACCCCCAGCCGCTGCACTTACGCAGTATGGGAAGCGTCCAAAAGGTGCCTTGGTCAGAGAAAGAGGACTGACATCCGCTGTACTGCTTTGAGCTGCGAGTGAGGAAAGCAACGCGAGCTCACACGGTTAATCATACAACCATAGCAGCCGGCCCAAGGAAGCTTGCAAGGGAGAGACGGACACAGAAACATTGTGGAGGCTGGTATGGGACACACTTGCACAGCGGGTTGCGCGTAAAGCCATCAGCTGAGGAAACTACGCGGCTCACCGTGCGCACCCACGGCGGCAGTCAGCCCCAGCAGGCTCCCCAGCAGGAGGAGCGACCACTTGTGCATGGCCACCTGCAGACACCAATTTGAGTACAAGATGGCACGCCAAACACAGAGGTTTCAGCAACCAAATCCCTGGTGGCAACCCGGCTTGCTTGACCCAGATGGCACTCACGCCTGCAACCCCAGAACACACAAGAGACAGCCGGTACGCCAGCTGAACCTCCTGAAGCAATCAGGAAGGCCTGTGATGAGCAAGGCACGTTACCGGGCGCTGTGCCACTGAAGTGATTTCAGTGCTTGCTGTTGGTTGAGTCGCCCAAGACCCCAATCCTGATTTGGGCCGGCAACAGCCGCAAGCCCGGCAGAGCTAGCGAAACGGTGCAGCGGCTTGTTGACTGCCTAAAGCAACGACATGGATGGTAGCGGATGGTAGCATGTGTTGGCTAAAGACACTTTTGCGCGCCATTTTCTGGACCTTGCTCCACACGCCATAGCGCCTACGTCGCGTCGGCACGCGCGAACAGAGAGCAAATGCGATGGACCTGGACGCTATTCAAGACAGAGTTCCGAACGACAAGAAACAAACACGCTGGCACCCCTGGCTTTTGTTTTGTGACACAAGGCTTTTTGTGGCAGGCTAGAAAGCTGCCCAACCATGCTTTTCCATCAATGTCTGGAAGAACGTTAAGACCGACAGTATTGGCGACATCAGTAGGTCCACTACTGATGTGGCGCGCGAACAGCAGGTATATGCGTGATAATGTACGGGGCGTTCCCATCGCCAAACGGTGGTAGCCCTGCACAAGGTACAGCGTAAAAGAGCGCACACACGACACGCTCAGCCCTTGGCCACCCCAAACTTACCACGACGCTGCTATATCGGTACGCCTCCTGCAACCAATCAGCTCCTGGTGCTTGTTGACTTAGTGGGCCGATTGATCACTTGGCCGCTTCTACAAACGTCGCACCTAAGTTATAGACGCCTCCAGCCGAAGTTGGATGGCTGGTTAGGATCGCGTCTGGTATGTCCAGCCGTGCACAAGCCATCAGACCCTTATTGCGCCGACATGCAAGGAACACATAATCCCAAGGCGATTTCAAAAACTTGCAATGCATCCCTTTTCCCGGGGATGGACACTGGAAGCACGCAGCGCTACGATGTCCACAACCTGAGCTGTATCCAGGTCCTGTATCATCCACATCACAAAGTCATAAGTGAGCCACACTGATGGCCTTGCTAACTTTGCCCGTGCAGGCGTAGTGGCGGCTCCTGCTGCAGGCGCACCGGTCGCAGCAACAACACTGTCAGTGGTCTCTAACAATCCGCGCCAGTTCGCTGCTACCAAGTTTGGAGCTGCAGAGGGGAACAATTTTATCGCACCACTGAACCAGCTGAAATCGATTGTGGAATGCGCTCTTGCCCTTGCCAGCAAGGCAGGGCTGGGAAGTAGCGCGGGCCCACCTTCAGGTGGACCTGCAAGAGTCTCGACAACGAGCCACAGGCCCTCTTCCTGGTCCATCTTGCGTATGCATGAGCCAGTTCAAAATCTTGTTATGCCTTTCTTTTGTTTGCCATTTTGGCCTGTCAATGCTTATGCCAGGGGTAGGAACCATGCACAGGCCTCTTCACCTCCCAAGCCCGGAACCCAGCACCGCGCGAACTGATGTAGTGTTGCTGGCAGCAACAAGCTCAAATTCCGAGCTGTACACCACAGAGCCAAATCTGTAGCAGCTGACAGGCTTGCTGTCGGCGCTCAACAGCAGGATGTTTGGACCTCAGCTGGACGAGCTGTTGACGGAACCCCTTCACTAGCTTGGCGCAGAACCAGAATGCACTAGCAGTGTACCTCAAACATACACCAATAAATAGGTTCCATGGAGGCACTGCAGCACGCAAAGTCTGTAGCATGGGGACCTGGAGCACACTGGCGATGGAAGCAACCAGTCGCTGCGCTGGTGTCCAGGGCGTCACGGATGGCGCGACTGGACGGCTGTAAAATGTATGACAGCCGGGCCGGGGTGCAGGCAAGGTGCGACCACCACACAGATATTCGCGTTGTCACAATGCACGGCAGAAGGCCGTAAGCGCGTGGGGTGCCTCTGCTCGTGAGGTGGTTGAGTGAGGCCTGGAGTTGATGTCCGCCCTCCCACCCTCCAATACATGCTTACGCTGCAGTCATGTTTGCATTGCCAGGCATGCTTGGGCGCTGAGGGTACTTTCAGAATCGGGCCTGTTAGGTAAGGTCAAGTTGCGGGCATGCTCGCCCGGCTTCGACCCCCTCCCTTTCAATAAACGCATGCTTGCAACGCACTGTGGTGTGTTCCTTCTGCCAGTATTCCTTTTGAGACCTCAATGCCTCATCCATCCCTAGATAAACAGCTGCATTGCACCACACCGCACTGCACTGAACCAGAACTCTATTCCTGCATTCAAAATGCGGGACAGTTTTCATTACCTGCCCATCAACCGAAATGCACGTTGAAGCCAAACAACCGACTCCTTTCATCCTTTGCATCCGATGTTGCATGCCAGGCATAGGAATGTCAGCCTTGCCACGCTTCCACGGACATCCGAGTGCATGCGCCCGGTCGCATTTGGACAAGTCAGGCGTATTGATGGGCACGAGGGCGCACCCTCGCAGAATGAATTTGGGGGTCATGCAACTACGACAGCTTTGGAGGATGCAAGTACACCGTAAGGCGTTTAAAAATGCCTGGTTGTGCTTAAGTCCATGGTCGTGGTGTGCACCCGCAGTGGTCTGAAGTAGGTCTAGGGGAGCGCAGGGGGTGCGCTGTCGAAGGTCTGCGTAGGGCATCCATCGCACAGGGGTGAGCAGCCGGCCAAGGGGAATGTGCGCAGGGGTGGTACGCAAGAATGCACGCAGCAGAGCTTGCTCTGTACGCGTGCCGTGTGACTCATCACGCGTGCATAACATGCGCGCGCAGAGCATGCTTAATTGCATGCTAAGTCCTGTTGGTATCGTGGGACGGCCGGGATCTAGGCAAGACCTCAGGATGGAATCCTGGACAGGATCTGAGACACGATCTCGTTTCCCCTTGCTCGTGTGCATTACGATGTGCATGCCACGATGTTCGCTCACCCGGTCCCGGTTGTTAGGCAACACTCTTGGGATGTAGCAAGTCAGTCAGGACTAGGGAAGTAAAGGCCCGATATCCTAACTCCCACACGCAAGTACAGTGCAGCCTGCGTTTCCCGTAACCAGGTAATTGATCGGTTAATGGCCGTCCAAGCCAGTTGGGGTGCTGCTGGCATTCACTGGGTTGGGTGCACGCGTCATGGGGCGCGCATGACATGTTGTGATGTTGGTGGGTTCGTCAGATCCGTTTGGGTCCGGTGTTTGTAGTTCATGGATGAATGAAGGTCCAAGAAGGCACGGATTACTTGCAGCAGCAGGATGAATTGAACAGTGACCCTTGAACGCTCTGTCAACAGTGCGGCGCACTCGATGCAAATGCGCGTTAATCAGAAACTCGTAAGACTGTGCAAGCCAGGCGCACAGATGCAGTCCCAGCATGCATGCCAAGGGGGGTGGGATTGATTCCCACCATGCCATGCCGGTCTAACCTGCCCCCCCCCTGGTTTGCTACTACTAGCCGAAGCGGCGTTGAGGGGCGTGGCGCAGAAAGCATGCGGGGGTTGGGGGTTCGGGGGTCAACCAGCAGAGATGTCATCCTTGCGTGAGCAGGGGCGTATACAGGCAGGGCATCCCACCTAATGCACGCGGCATTGAATGTACCGCATGGGACATCCACGCACTGCATGCGGCATGTGCATCCACATATCGCATGGGGCTGTTGGCAGTCGGAGCCACAATGCGACCGCTCCTATCGCACGCACGCACGCACCACGTTGAACAAGTCACGGGAGCAGCAGGCATTCATGACACGATGTGCGCACACTGGTAGCCCACTATCGTTTGCCCAAGAGTTCTAGCTGCTTGAATTGTTGAACTTCATCATCGGTGCAAGTTGGCTCGTGGCCTGCGACAACTACCATTGACAACATTCATGAGTCGGCATTCACATTGCATGCGAACACCATCCTTGCATCCACCTAAGCGTGCAACCTGCATTGGCTTGGATGTAATGCGTGCTCCCTGGAGTGCTATGTCATGCATGCATAATTCACACATATCTGCATGCAGCATGCGCCGTCAACCAACCCTGGATGCAGGCATGCGGGCAGCTGTGGGACAAGCAGCAGCGGCAGCGTGAACACAGCAAGCAGCGACCCGCAGCGGCCGGCTGGGCGGCCGGCTGGTGAGGGGCGCCACGCGCAGCAACAACAAGGCATCACAAGCTGCAGCTGGGCAACCATGTCGTGCGACATACAGCATCTCAACTCCAAGGCAACGTGTTGACACAGGCAGGCAGAGCAAGCACCATTCCAGGAATGTCCCACATGCTCACGGCGTATGGTATTAATGCACGCCAGTCAGGCAGGGTGGTTGGCAAACCGAGCACAAACAAACAAACGGTTACGCCTACAGTGCCTGTAGGCAGTACAAGCCCCTGCCCTCGCGTCAACCGCCTGCAGGCGCATCGCAAGTATGTATACCGGTAAGCGCGAGCATGCGTTCAACATCCAACTGCGCCGTGTCTAGTATGGGAAGAGATAAGGGTGCATGCTCAAAGGGCTGGGCAGGGGCGGATTCGCTGCGCGCAGCTTGAGCCCTCAATGCGCGCCAAGACGCCACCATGCGCTGGAAACGCTGTGAACCTCCCAGCCATGCAGGACGCCCTACCAGGTGCAGGCTGTATCAGAAAAGCCTGCCCCAGCAACAATCGTATGAGCGGTCATGACAACATAAGAGTCCGTGCTGCAAACCTTCGCGTTCTCCAAAACAACGAAACAAGGCAGGCCGCCCTCAGCTGGCGGGTGCCGGTGCGTCAGGCAGGGCAGCACGCTTCTTTACGCGCAGGTGCAAGGATGCCTCAGGGCAGGTGCATGCAGCAATACCAGTGCGTGCCACGAGAGCGCATGCGGATCAATGCACGGATGAGCTAGTGCGCGCAACAGCAAGGGCATGGCCCATCAACTCATCATCGCACACCACATGCTCGCAAGGGCAGGTCCGCACACAGGACAGGACAGGACAGGACAGGACTGAGGACTGGATTAGGGGCAGGACCAGCACCGCCAGGAGTCAGATTACTGGGGGCGCTCGCTTCGTCTAATTTCGGCCCGATATGACTGGAATCTCGTCCCTCGGCCGTGGGGTCGTACATGCCAATCCGTGCCTTTTCCCCAACCTTCCCTGGTCTATGCGCATGAACCGTGCCTACAGCAGCAGGTGGCTCAGGTCACACACGCGACAGGCATCGTTGGGAACGGAAGCGCCTATGCTCACCAATGCTGCCGCACTTCCATAAACACGCCTGCTTGGCACGTTCTGCACCAAGGCGCCTGCACGACAGCATCATGCCATACACGCATGGCGCCTGCCATGGCCAGCACGCGAGCGCTCAACAAGGTACAAGCAGCGCTACCATACGCTCAGAAACCCGCTATGCCCCTTGGGTGGTCAGCTGTGCAATGCACATTTGCAGGAGGCACAAATTATATGCAGGCAATACCGCAGGCAAGACACAAACAGGCAGCCCCAACAACCCCTCGCACAATCACAGGAGCCTATCCTGCCGCCGTGCCAGCGCAGCGCGCTGCTGCCAACCGGCCGACCACACAGCTCGCGTCGCCTGAGCAGCGCTGCCCGCCACACAGCTCGCCGGGCCTTCGTTCAAAAGCAACGTCTGTCATTCAGCCAGGCGTGTCACAGGCTCATCCGCTGTGCCTTCACCGCTGTTGAGCGGCCTTCTCGTGTCTCTTGGCCGCCGTCGGTCCCTTGCTCTCTGTTGGTTGTTGACCGGGTCGATGGAGTAGAGGCGGTCTTGCGCTGAGAACATGTGCTCGGGAGGCAGGCAGGCGTGGTCAAGCAGCCGGGGAGAAGCAGGGGAGAAGCGCTGGGAGGTGCATAGGCGTCCATCCATCAAGGATCGGAAGGTGCACATCAGGGGCTCGTGCCTGGGGATCTGCTAGCGGCCTGGCAGGAAGTTCTTGAGGAGCGCTGCCAGCTGCGGGCTGTTGGCCATAGCCTGCTTGAGGCGCTCGGGGTCCTTCAGAAGCGCCTGCACGCACACGCAGCATCACCACCACACCGCCACACCAATACTATGGGCCAACAAAGAAGCTGCGAAATCCTGCATGCCGCATGTGCGCAAGCCAGTGAAACCGTGGTACCGTGGGCAGACAACTACCCCGAGAGCATGCCATGACGTGACGATCGTGCATTGGATACAAAGCAGGCCATTCAGAGCAGAGGGCAGCATCGCGAGCGACAATACAGCGCCCGCACCCCTGAAAACCGTGCAAAGCAGTGTCCATGCAGATGCTGGCTGCTGGGTCCATCAAGCTGGCACCTCCCTCCTCCCTCATGTTCTCTAAAGGCTTTCCCCTTTTCCCCTGATCCCCACGCACATGTATCTGTTCGGGCGCTAGCGGCAGGCCATGTGGGTCACGTCCGGAGCCCAGCGATCCCTGCGGCTGCAGCGGCGGCGGCTGCGGCGACCGCAGCATCGCGCCGCCCATGCCCATGTTGATGCTGCCCTGGCCACCCAGGGAGGGAACCGAGCCCAGCATTCCCCCGCCGCCCGTGCTGCCCCCGGCCGTGTTGAGGCTGCCAGCCGGCGTGAGCATGAGGTCGTCATACAGCGCTTCGGCATCCGCGCTGGAAAGCGTGGCGAGCGGGCGGATGGCGCCCGGCGGCCCCATGGGACCCATGTGGTGCCCTTGGGGCCGCATCGGCGGCGGGCGCGGCAGGTGCTGCTGGCTCTGTTGCTGGGGCGGCGGTGGCAGCCCGCGCGGCGGCGGCATCGACGATGACTGCTGACCGTGCGGGTGGCCGCCGCCGCCGCCGCCACCAGACGGCGGCGTTGACTTGGGCTGGAAGTCATCGACATGCTTGCTGGGGGCGCGAGAGGAGCCGCTGCCGCCACGCCCGCCGCGCCCGCCGTCGCCGCCCGCCCCCCTCCGCCTGGGGGCTGAAACCAAGGGGATGTCGTCGGGGCTGGTGATGTTGGAGGCCGGCGTGCCAGAGGGCGCCGAGGCGCCGGGCGTGCCGTCCGCGGAGGTGAGGGAGGCTCGCGGGGGGGCGGGGCGCACGACCTCGCGCGCACGCTTGCGGGTGGAGAGCGGCTCGGGCAGGAGGCGGGCGACGGAGGTGGACTCGTGGGTGCAGTCCCACCTGTTGGGGGAGCGCGGGAGGGCGAGCCACAGCAGAATGTGTTGCAGGGCACTGAGATGGACGACATACCGGTGGGCCCACATACCGGAAGCTGCCCTGGTACCAAACAGCAACGGCAACAAGCTGCTGCTGCCGCACTTTGCATGGACCCCCCCCCCCCCCCACACCCC
>BDDA01000501.1:11450-86665 GCA_001662385.1 Chlamydomonas asymmetrica
GCTTCTTGCTGAGTGCGGTCGTGTTGCGGCGCGCGCGGCAGTAGCGCCAGAACGCCATCGTCGCCGCGTCGCACGCAAGTGCGCCCGCCGTGCCCGGCGCCACGCCCTCCCCGACCGCCGACGCGTCCGCCGCGCCTGCAGCCGCCGCGCCGCCGCCGCCGGCGGCGGCCGAGGCCTCCGTGGCGGCCGCGACGGCGGCGACAAAGCGCTCAGCCGCGGGCGGCGTCGCGGCGGCGGCCTCGGTCGCTTCCGTGGCGCTCTGCTGGGAATCGGAGGAGGCCGCCAGCTCCTGCAGCTTCTTCGACACCTGTATGCGGCACCGCGCCAGAACATCCAATACGAACACGGGGGTGAAGCGGTACAGAGCTGCAAAACAAAGCCGATAAATCCAGTACGACCGCACATGGTAGCAGTACGTAGCAGAGTACACTTTATACTGCTGTCAGTGTTCCTGATCCACAGCATCTGTAAGTACCGGTCGTAAATGCAGCAATGCATAAACTGTGTTCAGAAATGTACGGCAGCGCGGTGCCCTGTACAGTACGAAGCAACTGAAGCATGCTCGAAACGCATATCCGGCAGTCTCAGCCCCCTGCCCAACACGGAACGCCGGCTTGCAGTCTACCCCTGTACCGCATCACATTTCGTGCAACGCTGCGCTGCTGCCGTGTACATCGGCACCTGACCAGGATGTGGGGTGCTGATGTGCGGGCCGGCGGTGAAACGCTTCAACCAACACATCAAACGCTCAACATGGAAAACAAAGGATGAAACTGATCAGGTACGGGCACCGCGACGCACGCACACACACCGCACGCTCCATCACGCAGGCCATCCAGCGCGCTTCATCCCGGCTTGACTGCAGGATCATGTCCGCGTGGTTCAGGCATGCCTGTGTGATCATGTCTGTGTACTTCCGACTTGCTTGTGTGATCATGTCTGCTTGCTTGCAACTTGCCTGCGTGATCATGTCTGCGCCCATCTCCCCCTCCCTGCTGCCGGCGCTGCGCAGGCGCTCCGCGGCATCCGTGAGCTTGCCCGCCGCCCACTCAAGCGCGCCCGCCTGGTGCGCCGCCTGCGCCGCGGGGCTCTCGTCAGCAGGCGCGGCGGCGGCGCCCACAGCCTGCGGGCGAGCAGGGTGTGCCGGGTTTTGCATGTATTAAGATTGGTTATGATGAGGGTCGAGGTATGGTACACTTCCATGGTTGATGTTTACCGTATTGGAAGGTGCACAAGGAGTTGTCATGGGCACATGACGTGGCGAGGGGCAGTGCGGGCTGGGTGTGGGGGCCAGAGTGGGTGGGCTGGAGGGCTGGTGGACCGATGGGCGAGTGACTGGGTGGATGCGGCGGAGTCATACACAACACAGGCATCTAATAAGGATGCCGTGTTTATCAGGGGTCCAGATGGGGGACTGAACATCGCTGGGTAGTTCATACCATATCACCTATTCATTCGGTTTACAGTTCGGTTTAGTCAAAGTCAAAAGTGGTACCGCTTTCGACTTTGACTAAACCGAATGAAGGGTGATACGGTACCGTCTGTGCATCCTGGGTACACTACGGTGCGCTATCAAGTAGCGCATTCAACGGCCTTTGCAGATCAGGTCCGGGCTGATGCCACACGCCAGCTCTGCACCATCTCATCCGCCCGCTACCGCAAGCAATCAAGCCAGTGAAGCAACCCAGATCAGGCGCCTTAATACCTGCGAGGTGTACCATTTGGTTGCGCCCTGGCGCAGCGCCGCCCGCCCCCCTGGGTAGCCCGCCAGCCCGTACGTGGGTCCGATGAGCAGCATGACGGCGTCACGCACGGCGGTGCCCGAGAGGTATGGCAGGCAGGCCAGCAGCGCCGTCACCATGGCCGACGCCTCCACCAGTGAGGGCGTGTCGTCCTGCAGGGACCGCACAGCACAGCGCAGCACAGCACAGCACAGCACGGCAGACATGATACAGTACGATGGAGCATGCAAAGGCAGTCAAGGGGGCACGCATGGCAGGTCGAGCCGCGGCTGCCGGTGTAACGCACAGCGGCTGGGTGCGCATTGAGGGTTCCAGACGCACAGCTGTCCGGTGCCAAAGGCGCACCGCATCCTTCAGCCGCGCCCAGTACTAATATGCACAACCAGCAGGTAATACTGGCGGCTGTGTACGACATCAGCTTGTCAGGGTTCCCCATTGCAGAGCAGCAGAGGCAGCCGCGCACAAACCGGGCCAGACCTGAGTCACATGCCTGAGAACTCATACCACGTCTCAACCAACTGGCGACGAGTACTGGATAGTACAGCAATGTACTGCGGACGGGCTGCATCGTGGTTGACTTCACATCACTGGGCCGATCAGGCCATTCATGGATGAGGGCAGTGATCATAAAGGCTGCACCGTGCGGCGGCCGCTGCCCTCCCTCCTCTTACCTTGAGCCGCTGCTCGCGGCTCGCTCCCGGCGCCAGGCTGACATCCGGGTTGGCCATCAGGCCGAGGGCCTCCATCACCATGCCCGCCACCACGCCCCCCTCCGCGCCCTCCTCGCCCAGCCGCCCCACCAGGCGGTGCAGGAAGCGGGAGAGCGTGGACACCGCGCGCATGTCCAGCAGCGCCGCCTTCATGGCGGGGCGGTACGCGAGCGGGACCAGCACCTCCAGCAGCCGCCGCCCGTCGGCCAGCGGCCCTGCATGAGAGGCGACCCACATCGGGCATCAATTGAGAAATCGAGCATTCGATTGTGGTAATTCACAATCGGTTGGACGCCAAACAAATAGCCACGAGCCTGTGACACCCGCAGTCTGGCCCAACTAGAGGGGGTGTGAAGAACCGGCACAGCGACAGCTATGCCCCCGTCACCACCTGCACGCCAAGGTGCCCCTGGCGCAACCATGTGTGCTGCCCGTTGCTTGGGCCCTGCCCACCCTGCGAGCCGCTCAGCAGGCATGGAATCTCCTATTGCGTGCCACACACCCGAAAACCATGTGGTTACTTTGGTTCCATCAGCGGCCGACATCCAGTACCCAGGGTGAGCAATGTGCTGTACGACTGCTTATATGGCATGGTATGGTATGTTACATCAGGAGCGTGTCGGCCAAAAGGCCCATGCTCCCCCAGACGGGGCCCAGAAGACAAGGAATCGGCTTACCGGACTTACGACTGCTTACATACCGGTGGGTCAACCAAACAGCAATGACGAGGCGCACATTTGGTCGCGGCGATGCCACCCTCCACCCACAATCCCTCCCCACCCACCAGCACAGCAGTACACACACACACACGTGGGTCCTCACCTGTCCCGCTGCGCGTGATGGCGGTGAGCCCCTCCAGTAGTGGTTGCGCCAGGAACACGCCCATGCCGCCACCCAGCCCGCACGCCTTTGCTACCAGACGCACAGCAGCGCACCTGCAGGCGCACACCAGTGTCATATGTGTGCGCGGCGAGACGTGAGGCAGGCGGGCAGGGATAGGCATCGATACGTGAGGCAAGCAGACACACCGCCACCGCCTAATACCAGTGCAATAGTCATGGGTATCCGCTGCCATCACCAGAATCATCAGTACAAAGTACAAACACCATGCGATCAACATTAGCATCGTTAGCGTCGCCACCATCAGCAATCCAGCATCGCTGTTACGCCACCAAGGGCCTATTGAGGCAGCAGCAACGAGCAGCAAGGCAGCGCGCAGGTGGGCAAAGGATTGGGTTGGTGGGCAGTGCCGCACCCACGCACCTCAGCAGGCGCGCCTCCGCCCCACAGCCGAAGGCCACCACACGACGGAAGGCCTCGGGACACGTCTCCAGCTGCCTGCAAGCAGGAACAGTCGAATGGTGACATTCAGGATGTGGTGTGTGGCGTAGTGAGGTTAGATGAGGTGCATCTGCTCCTAAGGCTTCAGGTTCTACAGTTTGGACATTTTAGTCCAGCGTTCCTCGCCCGGGGCTGACGCTCCACAGCAGGTAACGGCTCTGGTGTGCAGTATAAATATTCGGATGTAGACGTGACACCATCTGTACTGCGAGCAGTGTAAGATCATGCTCAACACACGATCGACGCCGCATGGCAGCAGGCAAGGAGCTTAGCACGTGCATGCGGCGGTCGTTGAACGGCTGCTGCCTCCCTGCAGCTCTTGCCAGCGCGCGCTCCTTGCTTCATATACCGTAATTGCATACACTCCACGTCATTACATACAGTTTATCTCGTCAATGCTATGATGATCTGAGCATGTTCACGGCTGCCCAGGCGGCGCACCCGGCAAGCGCGCGTCGTCGAGCCATCTGGGAGGGCGGGGGGAAGGCGCTCCCAGCCGCCCGCTGCGCCGCGGCGGCGCCGCCCGCCGCCGGCGGCCACTCCACCGGGAAGATGTCGCCTAGCATGGTGAGTGAGACGTAGCACTCCTGGGGGGGAAGGTTGCCCCCGGCGGCGGCGGCGGCCGCAGCCTCTGCCGCCTCCGCGTCCATACCCTCGGCCTCCTGGAGATCAACGGTTGGGGACGGGACACGACGCGGTGCAGGAAGCACCAGAGCAAGAGGAGCATGAGAGCAGTAAATGGCGCGGCCTGCTGGTTGAGCAAATAATCACCGATTCCATGCTATTGTTGTGCGCATGCAGCAGCGTGTGGACTAGTCCACCGCACATCAGCAACACAACTGCTCTTAGTGGAGGGAGACACACACAGCCGACCATACGACGATGATTCGGTCACAAATCACAATGCATGGTGCGGTGGCACTTTGGCAGGATGCATGGGCATTGCAGCCAGCGAGCAACCTGTACGGTATGCATGAAAACAAGCGCACACACCTCATCAATGAGCAGGCGCTTCAGCGGCTTGGCGGGCACGCCCAATATGTCGGACACGGGCGTCGGCGACCAGCCCGCGTCGACCCAGGCGCCCACCGCCGCTGAGGCCGCGGCACGTGCTAGCAGGACGTCGGTGGCGATGACGGGTGGCGGCGCGGGCGGGGGCGGCGGCTGGCCCATCACCGGCGGCGCTACGGCGGTGGGCGCGAGCGCGGTGGTGAGGCTCTCCGGCATCAGCACCAGCGCCTGTGGGGCCGACGGGCAAACAATGGAAGAGACCGGCAGGCACATAATGAACAGCAAGGAGCGCGCAGTGGTGTTGAAAGCCCGGCAGCCAATCTTGCAAAGGTTTGTTCCTTGCAGCCGGAGGCCTGGTTGAACCTTAAGTAGCGGATGACCCCCCCCCACACACTTCATCGCCCTGGAGGCTGTAGCCGTGAGACAACTGATGACAGTGAACGATGACGAGCGAGAACAGCAGGCCGGAGACCGTTGCAGACTATTAGATTTGTAATGGCTGCTGCACGGAACGGTGGTAGGCATCGACGCAGTGGCGGGGGAGGCCATGCAAATGCAAACCGCCCATGGGTGCCTGCCCCCGCTGGGCCCGCAGCTGCCAGTGGGAACAAGGTGGTGAAAGCAGGGGCTAATGATATGCGAACGGAATGACGCGCTTCTGCCCTGCTGCGCCCCGCTTGTACAGGTGTGGCGTGGGGTGTGCGGGTGTGCACCGATAACGCATTCGTGCGTCAGGTCATGTGTGTACCAGCGGCTGCCGTCACACGGATACACTACGGTATATCAAATACTCGTAATCGTCGCTATGGAAGACCACCATTATCAGCCATACTACCGTATGATCCCACATCCCATCGTAATTCAGAACCCTGCAGCTGTGTGGCTGCTGCTGTGCAGCTGCATGACAAGCTCACTCGCACCTTATGGGCCGCTAGCAACGCGTCCAGCGTCGGGCGCGAGCGCAGCGTGACGGAGCCGCTCTCGCTGGCGCGCTGCAGGCCCAGCAGCAGCGCCGACAGCGCCTGCAGGGGCGGAGGCGCGGGCAGAGGCAGGGGCGCATAACAGCGGTCACACACGAGCGCAGGGTCGACACCCACCATCTGACACATCAAAGCGTGCTTGCTAAGCCACGGAATGGAACGGGCATCGCAGCGACACAAGCGGGAGAGGTCTGCCACACGCCAAGCAGGCCTCCCCCTCCGCCCGACACCCACCTGCACGGCGGACGTGAGCAGCGCCACGCTGGCAGTGGTGCCCCGGCAGCGCACCGCCGCGCTGAAGGCGTCGCCGCCGCTGTGGGCCCACTGGTCGTCCGCGGCGGCCGCGTTGGCGACCGCGCTGCCCAGCCGCACTGCCCGCTCCAACACCTGCCAGTGCGCAGGCACACACACACTTCACTGACACACCTCATTTACTAATTACTATACAGCCACCCTTAAGAGATCATCAGACCGGCAGCATCTATCAGGCATCATCAGACCGTTGTTCATGTTACGGCAGCCGCTGGCCCAGCTCAGGCACCTCGCCATTGTCAGGTGCAGCCTCTATCTTCACAGATATGCACACTGCGCGGCCCACGGGAAGCAAATACCTCTGACACGCATACCGCAGCACGGCGCGGTCACGCAAAGGGATGCAGGGAGTCTTATCACGGAGTCTTGTTCATCCCAGTCACTGCCAGGCTCATGCAAACGGATGATTGCCTAAGTAGGCAAGCACGGTTCCCTGTGCAGCAAGATTGACAGCACGATTAACTGCGCAGCAGGACGATGGCGTCTGAGTCCATGCAACGGCACAGGCGAAAGCGCCTCGCCAAGGCTGTGCTCGCGCGGGTGGCCATTCCTGTCTGGATGCCAGCCCATCCCAACGGCCCAAACTATCGCACAACACGCTGCAGCACAGCGCATTATTGGTGTGGGCGAGCGATGAGCGAAATGGCATTTGGTGGCCATACTGGGCGCGTTGCGCCCCCCACCGCATCAGTATTGTTGTATTTTGCTGCCCTGCCAGTGCTGTCTTGTTGCAGTGGTCAGGAGCATTTGAGCCATAAGCCTGCGCTCCCTTCCGTGGAGACCAGCAAGGCTGTGGTGGAGACCGCCCTCTGCAGTACAAGTGTACAGCCGTACAACAGTACAAGCGCGTGGGTACGACGATCTCCCACCTGCAGGCCGCCTTGTGAGTAGGCGTGTACCGCCAGCCGCATGCCGTCCGGCCCACGCAGCTGCCCCGCCGCCAGCGCCAGTGCGCTCGCTGCGGACGCCCACTTGTCGGTGGCGCTGCCGCGCACGAGCGCGAGCGCCGCCTTGACGTCGATCCCGGGCACCTGCACGGACACCATGGCAGGTTTGTGCAGTAGGCAGGTGAGGGTCAGGTTGGGTTACGAAAAAATGATTGACTTTACTGCTATGTGTGCGATTACGCCACTGTGGTGTGTGCCCACTTATCCAAGCAGCCACTCAACATGTCTTCATGGTTGTAAACTTTGTACGTGAACATATGGAAACACTTCAGTAATTTTACATGCGGAGGGTGTGACAAGAGGCTGGCGCTTAAGAAACACCACCGCAGCCCCGGATCCACAAAGCGTGAGCCATTAGCAGCCAGGCATCCCCCCGTACCCGCGTGGTAGCGTGGCCAACACCACACGACGAATCGTGCTGTATGCATGGTACATATCTAAGGGTAGGACAGGCAACTAGATACACATCAGCATGTGTCTCACCGGCGAGGCTGCTGCGGCGGGGGTGCCCGCTGCGGGCTTTGGCAGCAGCTTTGGCAGCGCAGAGTCCAGCATCTCCATCAGGCCCTTGAAGCCACGCGATGTGAGCGCCACGCCGGCCTCCGCTCGCCCCTGCACACCCACACACCACCACCACAGAACCGCGTCGCCATCGTCAGGTGCAGTTTCTATCCTCACAAGCATGTGCACACTTGCATGGCCCCACGGAAAGTAAACAATTTGAACACACCACACCACACCACACCACACCGAATCGCATCGCATCGCATCGCAAACTGCATAGAATGCCGCATGCACGCAGCAGGCACACACCCACACATGCATCGGCGGAGTGGAGGAGAGGTTTGCACACCGGCAAA
This sequence comes from Chlamydomonas asymmetrica, assembly GCA_001662385.1. Lineage (NCBI taxonomy): Eukaryota > Viridiplantae > Chlorophyta > Chlorophyceae > Chlamydomonadales > Chlamydomonadaceae > Chlamydomonas > Chlamydomonas asymmetrica. The sequence continues at coordinate 19,354 of BDDA01000501.1, forward strand.
CAAGTCCTCCACTCCGCCAATGCGTGTGTGGGTTGCACTACTGATTGGTTGACGACACGACAGCCACGCACAAACAGAGCGTGCCCAGCTGCAACTCTCTCAGACACCAATGCGCACGCCTGCAGTTAGAGGTACGCTGCACACCGGGCCGAACGAAAGTATGGAGCCTTGAAACCGATGCTGCAGGCACGGCTACCGATACCGCAATGCCTGGCTACACAACACTCCAGGGCGTGCCAGCACACTTCACGGATGCGCCATGTACCTGTAGCTCCCTTGCCGTCGCGATGCCGCGATCCGGAGAGCAGCCGAGCGCGGTCAGCACCGTGCCTGCGCTGCTGGTGCCGCCGCCGCCGCCCGTGCCGCCGCCGCCGCCACCCGCACCCCCGCCCGCGCCCGCACCCGTGGGAGGTGCGGGCATACTCGGGAGGCCGGCGGCGCCAGCCCCAGTGGATGTCGCGCTCAACGACGCAGCAACCAATAGATCCGCCTCCGCGCGTGCACCGCTGGCGATCGCACCTGCACCGCAGCAAAGAGGCAACGCCGCAACGTCGTGACACGGTGCACGTGCACAGCCTTCATCAAGTAGTGCCACCGTGTCATTGCAGGTACATCACCGTAGGCCATTAGTATGAGCAACAGACAAAACGCAATGAAGCGTGATTGCTGTGCAGCTAGTCAAACGCGCATGCCGCCTCGGGAGTAAGGGACGGCAGCGGGGCAACAGGCACAGGCGGCAAGCAGCGGATCAAGACGGAACAACACAAGAGGCGGGCGCTGTTTCACACGTACGCGTTACCTACTGACCTGCGATGGGCAGCCAGCCAGACAGCACCTGCACGTGCTGCTGGCGCACCACCTCCAGCAACAGCGTACTGCTGTACAGCGATTCCGGGTGGAAGCTGGCAGGAAGCTGCGCAGGCAGTACAGCAGGGCGGAGCCGTGAGGATAGGAAGCATCTCCTGGGCTGGCACTTCCAAGGGCAAATACCGTACGCAGGCAAAGCAATTGTTAGCCTTGCAAGCGTTAGGACTCACAGGTAGGACTGGGCAAATGGATGTACCGGAGGGGGTGCCACAGAACCCACAGCACCTTGTCCTCTGTTTTGTTTTCATTATTGTTTCCATTTTTGCCCCCGCACAGCGCCCCGCACCTCGTCTTCCTCATCGTCCAGTAGCATCAGCCCCTTCTGCGCGGCGCTGCGCGGCGCCGCCGCCCGGCGCTCCGCCACCGCCACCGCGGCGGCGCGCAGCATTGCGGCCTTGCCCCGGCTCAGCCGCATCAGCGCCAGCAGCGCCGGCCGCGAGCCCGACAGCGCCAGCACGGCCGCCTGCCGCGAGTACGTCACCGACAGCATCTGCGCAGAGACACAGCCAGCGCGCAAGTAACAGAGTAAGAGCCGTGAACAAGACGCGGTGAGCGATGTCAAACACCACACGTTCAACGCAATTTACCCAGGTACGACATGGGATAACAAATGCCGCGTCGATCTAATTGGCCTTGCTCAGATGTGAATCGAGACACACACAGGGGTGGGTGGAGGCAGGGACGACAGTGCGGTGCACCAACATGGCCATCACCCCCAGTGCACAAACCCCCTCATCCCGTTTTAAGAGGACGGCGACCCCTTAGGCACACCCCCTCCCCCCCAAACACGACAGCACGCCGCAGATAGTACTACATTCGAATTCCTAATTCCACAGGGTGGTGCCGAAGCCATGTCGGTGACGACAGATGCAGATACAGACACTGGCAGCGCAACGCAGTACCAGCAGGCGGCAGCACAACCCACCCGCACGAGCGTGTGCACCGCCGCCAGCATCTGCGGCGTGCCGGGCTTGCCGGCCGCCACCATGGCCACCGCCGCATCCGCCGCGGTGGCGTCACACAGGGAGGACGCCAGCTCAGAGATGCCCGGCGGCAGCGCGGGCAGCGGCACGCCGGCCGGCGTGGCTACAGGCCGCCCCTCCACCGCGTCAGTGACGTACTCATCCATAGACCTGCCCAGCGCAAATAACACAACGCAACACTTTGCTTGCAGATACCGGTGCATGTGCAAAAATGTTATGAAGAGATGGTAAAATGGTAGCGCAAGGAAACTAAGTCGAGCTGCACTTTCACCAAGATGCGTGCAAGACGATGCAGGGGCTGAGAGCGTCAGAATGGCACCGTGCAGAAGGGCGGCGAGATGTGCGAATTGGTGTGTCTCGACGATTCAAAAGTGCACGATGACTGAAGTAGGTGGTGCGCAAATGTTGGTTTGTGGCATGTTCATGGGTACACAAGATACCACAGGTCTGTAATTCCTTCACTATTTGTTTCAAACTTCAAGCAGGGCAGCACGCGCGATGAACACACCTGATTAGCGCGGCTACGGGCTCCTTCTGCGCCGCCAGCAGCGCGAGGCCGGCCGGGCACGACAGCAGCGGCGTGAACAGCGCGCGCAGCGCGCCCACCACCACCGCATGCCCTGCGGCGAGCTGCTGCTGCATCAGCTGCGCCTGCCGCGCCGCAACCATGGCCATGCTGCGCGCCTGCTCGCCGCCCGCGCCCGCGCCAGCGGCAGCGGCCGCCGCCGCGGCGCGTACCGCGGCCATCTGCACCGGCACCGCGTGCAGCGCGCCGGCCACCGCTGCGAGCAGCGGCCTCGCGGCAAACAGCTGCAGCACGACCGTGTCCAGGGAGGGAGGATCCGGGAGAGATCTCGGGTTCAGCGGATCTCCGCCGTCCTCCGTCCGATCAGAGTCAGCACCAGATCCAGATGTCGGGCCGCCCAGGCCTGCCATGGAGCCCGCCGCATGGCCGAGGATGTCGCTGGAAGCACCGTCAGCGTCCGGGGACGGACACAACAGGTCCGACAACTCAGTCAGCGCGCCTGCAGCCTCTTTGAGGAGCTGCAGCACCTCCGCTGTGGAAAGCGTGGCAGCCTTCGCGCCGTCCCCGGCGGCAGCGTCCCGATCGCCGTCCTTTTCCCCACGGTCCCGCTCCTTGCCCCGGTCCTTTTCCCCACGGCTGGAGCGGTCCTTGGCGTCCTTGTCCTGCTGCGCTTGCTGCTGCGCGTTTGGGTCCAGAGAGCAGCCGTTGACCAGGCGCTCACATGATGTGATGCAGCGTGACAGTAGCTGGTAGGCTGAGAGGCGCCGCAGCACACGCGTCGTGCACGCGACCACGGCGGCGGGCCGCACCTGCCGCAGCAGCGCACGCGTCAGCGGCACTGCCGCGTTGGGACACGGCGCGTTGGGCCGTACCGGCGGGGGAGGCAGCGGCCGCGGCGGCCCCGCGGACCGCTCACGGTCGCTTGCGGTGCCTCCCCCGCCGCCGCCGCCCCCGGCGCTGCCCTGCACGGGCTCTTCCTCCTTCACTTTGGCCTTGGCAGCTGCACCCCCGCTTGTGTCTGCACCCTTGCTGCGGCTAGCGCCCCCGGCTGCCTTGCTGTCCCGCTCCGCTGTCACAGCTTGCTCCGAAACCTTGGCCGAAGCGGGAGGCTTGCTACCCGTGTCCTCTTTTTTTACTGTGGGCTTAGCACTGGCGTTGGTGCCGGCGGACGCCTTGCCGTTCATGTACGGCGCGGCAGCAGCGGCGGCGCTGCTGTAGCCGGTGCGACCCACATCAGCGTGACTCACATCGGGCTTGCGGTCCTCCATCTCCTCGTCGTGACCCACATCGCCGTACAGGTCATCCGCATGTTCTGGGCGCTCCTGCACGGCATCTGGGTCGTTTTGCATGGCATCCTGGTGGTCCTGGTGCTGCTCTGCGGAGGCATCTGCATGGCCTTCCCGCCCCCCCTGTAGCGGCTTGACGTCATCGTAGTACTCATCATCATACCCATAATCGTCCTGCTCAAATTCGTCGTACAGAGGGTGGTGATCTGGGTCACAGGCAGGCAGCAGCGGCAGCAGCACGTCAGGTGCGGCAGGGCAGGCCATGTCGCACAGGCTTCTCCTCACGAGAGTGGCAAGCGCTGGAGTTTAACGCAAATGAAGGGGGTGAATTGACCCTCGCGTGGCACACAGACATTCACGCGCTTGCCACCATACGGCATCAGCCAACACACAAATTAGGGAACGTAACAATGGTAAAACTCGATTAGATGGCACTGGACAACATTCCCGTGCCAGCACATTTAGATGGGCTTGTTCGAGAAATGGGCTGGCACAGGCTCAGGAATGCAGTACCCACAACAGTACCCTGCAGGATATGGTACCATAAACGTATAACGTGCTGGTGACAACAACAGCATCATGCCTGCCAACGCTTCGCCCAGGGCGGAAGAGACAGGAGACGGGGAGAAGCTGTTCTTCCGCACATGCGGCGCTCACCGTCATACAGGCCCCCATCGCCATCACCGTCGCCCTCCACAGCGCCGCTGCCTCGCCGCCCCGCGCTCAGCCCTGAGCTGCTGCGCCGCAGGAGCGCAGGCGCGCTGCCGGCGGCGCCCTCGGCAGCGTCCTGCTCCCCGCCACCTCCCCCGCCAGCTGCCTCCGCGCCCCCGTCAGCGGCCATGCCCTGGTCATCCCCTTCCTGCACACACGGAGGACGCACGATAGCGGAGGTGTGATGGTGATCACCAAGCAATGCCGGTCGGCCGAATGCCAGAAAGCAAGTGTGACAAGCTGGCAACCAGTTAACAGCACAAGCGTGTCACAAACTCACAAACCTTGCGGCGTTCGTGTCTGTGCCCTGCCTGCAGTGATCCTGGGTTGAGGGCCGGCGTGAGAGGCGCGGTGCAAGTATGGAACCATGCAGTGGCCTGTCGATGCTTGCGAGGGCCAGCACCCACCTCAGCATCCTGCATGCGCTCGTCCGGTTGATTGTGGTGGTCGTCGCCATCATGGTCTCCGTCCTCACGGTCCCGCTGCGCCTGCTCCGAATCAGATCTTGATGCCGCTGGCGACCCAGATCGAGCCGAGCGCGAGGATGACCGCGACCTTGACCCGGATCGTGATGGCGATCGCGACTTGGATGACGCGGGTGACCCAGATCGGGATCTTGACCGGGATGGGGATCTGGACGGGGACTTCGAGGGGGATCTCGACGGGGACTTGGACGGGGACCGGGAGCGCTTGCGGTGCTCCTGTTTGACGGCTGCGGCTTCCTCGCTCTTCACCGACTGCTGCTGCTGCTGCACCTGCTGCTGGGAACCTGCGGTGCGTATCCCCGCCATCCCAGCAGAGGCCTGCTGCTGGGCAGCCGAGTCTTTGAGCTGCGGTGGCGCCGGCGGCTGAAGCGGCGGCGGCACCCACTGTCCCAGCAGGACCTCACAGGCGACTGCCCCGGCGCTGAGCACGAGCGCGTCACAAAACGAGGCGCCCAAGCGCACCATGTCCGCGCTCGCGTCGCGTTGGGACATCGCACCTGTGGGCAGCGTACCATGGAACCACGCCAACGGATGAGCGGAGCATCCATAAAGCGTCAGGCTGGAAACACCACGTAGTTGAATACGCGGTGGTGCTGCTGAGAATGTCCTTGGACGCTGCTGGCATTAGCCAGGAGTGACTGGTGACGCGATGGCACAAATTTGAGGTTGCGTCCACCGTTGGTGTGTCTTACAGACTCCAGTAGTTGATGCAAGCATGTGCACACCAGCGCCCTCAATGGGCGGCTGCCTACCGTAGTTCGCATGCAAAGCAATATGGCATGCAGTGGTCTAGCGCAATACGGCATGGCTCGCCGGGAGCTCTGCGTGCAGGATGGTGCGTCGATGGCACGAGGAGAGACCATCAACAGGCGCAATCTGTGCAGGACAACACCTGTACTGCGGCGTGAGCGACTCACGTACTACATGTGCCGCGCAGCCCGCTGCCAGCAGTACGGGCGCGGTGGCGGTGGAGGCCGCCAGCACTACCGCCGTCGCCACGCCCGCCAGGCCCACACACACCTCGTCAAGCGTCGTGTACCTGGGCGCCGCAATGCACAACACGGCAGCAACATATACACATGTACCTGGGCGCTGCATTGCATGACACGCCAAGACAGTACCAAGAGTCCAAGACCAACATGCACGCAGGAATCGGGGAGTGTCGGCCTCGGCTAGAAAGCTCCAAGCATAAACCATTATAAAAACCTAAGATGCACGTTCAATGCTGTGTTACGCTACATCACTACATCAGGAGCAGGTCGGCCAAACAGCCCATGCTCCCTCGGACCAAGATACACGTCCAAAGCCTTGCCTGGTTGCATAGGATTGTTCCATGCATGCAGCTCCAAGCATAAAGCTGTTTCCCCCCTTGACTTTCAATGGTCGTTTCAGATTTCGATTCCAATGGGTCTAGTGGATTGTCATTTTGCTGCGCCCCTGTGCAGCATTTCGCATACGAGCCAAAATGGGGCCGACGCCAGCCTGCCAGTGATGACAGCCTGCCAGCAGCAGGTCTCCCAGTGCTGCTGTTCCATCCACCCATGGATTGTGCACCTCGTGTGCATCTCGCTCCTTCGCCCGCGTCACTCGCGCACACATCACACACCTGCCGGACGCCATCAGCGAGCACCAGTCCACCGCCATTTCCACCACGGCATGCACGCTGGGCAGCGGCGCCCCTACAGGGGGCGCCTGATGCTCCGACATGAGCACCTCCAGGTCCCCGGGGGAGCCCGCCAGCGCTCGTCCCACCGCCGCCGCCAGCATGCCGCAGCCGCGCAGGCAGTCGCCGGGGGGGTTGCTGGAGATGCGGCCGTGGCTGCGGCCCACCAGCTGGTAGTAATCCACCGCGATCTGCATGCGGACATGCATGCGGTACGGTTGATGGCGGCATGGCGCGGCATGGCGCGCAGCAGAGCCAGGGAGGGCTAACGCAACGCAACGTTTGGACGGTGGGCGCTGGGCTGAGGGTTGGCTGTGAAGGCGTGCCTTGGAACGCGCTGTGGCTGGTGCTGAAGCAATGGCTTGGCTGGGTGGTGAAGCTGTGCGACGTTGGGCAGAGATGTTGGTGGCGAGTGTGGCGGCATGCTGACATCGGATGCATCCAGCAGGCGGGTACATACTTGTGAATGCGGTGTGGAGCATGCAGCATTGCCGCCACAAACGATTAGCCGAACATTGTGCTGACTGCTGAGCCCTGGGACCACATGTTTCTATAGGCCACATGCGCATGTAGTTACTGGCAGAAGGGTTCCACGCATACCCATGCAACACGCTCCGCAGCAGTATATGCAGCAATAAGCGCGTGCACATGCGCGCGCGTGCCCGCTGCAGCTCTGCCAGGCGGCAAGAAAGCGCACCTGGAAGTGCCACAGCAACGCAGAGCTTAAGTCGCTCAGCGGCAGAAGCGCTTTATCCAGGAGCTTGACCGAGGGCGCGCCCGAAGTGCCCAGCGCCGCGACTGTGCCTGCAGCGGCCCCCGCCGGGCTGGCTGGCTGCTCTGGTACGAGGGGCACGCGCAGCGCCGGCGGTGCTGCGGCCTCCTCCAGCTCCTGCTGAGGCACTCCTAGCTCCTCAGCTGCGGTGGCTGCAACCGTCGCCGCATCATGCTCAGAGCGCCCGAAGAAACTGACCTCCGCAGCGGTGTAGCGCCCGCGCACGATCACGTGGTCAGTGACAATTGCCTGCACAGGGGGTTCAGCCAGAGGCAAGGTTGGATGCTTTGCTGCACTGAGAACATAACCTCTTTACCTCTACCCTATGTAATAGGCTTTGCTGACTGGGAAGGCACGAACCCCACCGCGGCGGGGACCAATCAGGCGAAACATCTGCAATATTGCCGGACGTGGTATAGGTTGAAGGCACACCTCTGTCTGGACTGTCGTCCCGGACGCCGTGGCCGTCAAGCTGTTGGGGCTGAGCGCTGCGAAACGGCTACCGCCAGGCACGCACAGGTCTCGTGCAAACAAGCGCAGCGTTGCCTCTGCGCCCTTGCCAGCATCGTTTGCTTGCTGGCCTCCGCTAACGTCAGTGACCTGCACTGAAGTGATGGTGACCGGTCCCTGGAAGCGAACCTGCGATGCGCAAGCAGCCGCAGATCAAGCACGCGTTCCACCATCTGGTCTGGTCATGCCGTAAACTAGCAACGCAGGAAGCATGAGCTGAACAGTGGTGTAACGAACCCATTCTCAGAAACAGGCTGGACGTGATGGTCATAGTCAATGCTGTGCTAGTGGCCAGGTCGTCGGATGCAAGCCGCACTCGGCGCGTGCTTGCCCCCCTTGCACACCTAATGGCCTTGTCCTTAACTTGTCCCTCACTGAACACACGGTTTCTGATCTTGGGTACAAGGCACTCAGCCTTGCAGACACAGTGTTGGCGCCCGCTGAGCACGAAAAGCATGCAAGTGTGCAGTCAATGGGCGAGCCCTCACCTCAGTGACGTGATCACCCAGCTTGGCGTGCTGCAGCACCTCCCTAAACAGCACCTCTTCATCCTGCTGCTGCTGCGCAGGTGGCGCCATAGCTCTGGCGTATAAACCTTTCCGTGCCTTGCAAGGAACGAGAACCTACATTCGTCGGTGTCGCCGAGTCGCAAGCCTGTCCACAAAGGCCATCGCACCTCTTAAGCTTTGCAAGAGTAAATGTGCAAAGGCTTGCTTTCTGGAACGACGCGGTCCGTACACAAGGCACGCATTCTGCCAGCGTGCATGTCATGGTTGCGGAACAGCTCATGATGGGGATCATGCGGGCACCGGGCCGGCAGCGCCTGACAAGCACAGCACTGATTGCACATGCTCACACAGCACTTGGTCGGTCAAAGCATAGTGCGTCGTTACCTGGCTCGCGCACGGGTGGGCGTGTGCGTGTGCTGCAGGCATTGCTGGGAGGAGGCATCCTGTGTATGCCCAAGGGGGCGCCGTCAGCGTTTGAGTGGCCCGTTGGTGTGTGCCAGTCAGGAGTCATGACAGTTTGGATGAATGATTTTTACAGTGCCGCAGGCGTGTAGCTGCATCAGTCCAACACGGCAGCATAGCAACACATACAGGCTTTGCAAGTTTGCACGTGATGTTGATGTGTGAGTTGGCGTCCGGCATCCGCCCCTACATGCGAAGATGTGGGGGGACCTGCAGATTTGTAGAAACGTGTGACATTCTAGCCCCTCTCCCCCCCCACGCACCCTCGTCCCCACCCTGCTCCTACCTCACCGCATCTGCCCCGCTTCCGGCCGGGCCTTGTCCTAATCGCCTGCCGACAGCGATAAGACAATGCGCATTTCCTGGTCAAGTCCTGACTGGCAAATGGAGTTGCCACGGCTGGTCAACCCAACAGCAAGCTGCAATCTGGGGGGTCGGATCGCTTTGGGCAGGTACTGACTTGCCATGCATGCATGCGCATCGAGAAACCAATTAGCTGAGGTGCTTTGCGGGCCAGTATGTGCCTCTTGCCTCCGCTGCGCACACTACTCGGGTGCCATTACGTTTCGTGCGGCCCCTTCCTAATTCCTACACGTCACACGATTTGCGTTGTGCAAGCTGCGTACACACCTGAATCTACTGCTCATACATACAATAACTTTTTGCAGGAGTCTTGTTACAGTGGTGCATAGAATCCACGCTTGTGCTGCTTACGTGTGGCAGTTACCCCATGCCAGTCAAACCCTTCACATGCTGATAGGCACGACGCACAGGGATGAGTGAAGTTAGCACAGCCGTCCCTGTTGGGGGGCCTGACAGCACTGTAGACTGCAGTGATCGGCTGTCAAGCTTGCCGCGGTCAGTCCTGCTGAAGGTGCGGAGCGACTCGACCGATGCTGCATCTGCCTTACAAGGCCCGGCCAGCACGCACTTGATGGCACTCCACAAGCTTGGGCTGTATCACTTCGCAGGTTGTGATGGACTTGCCTGCGGCCTCAGCCGTAAGGCTAGCTGCGTGCTCACGCGAGTTGCGGGATGTCACCTTTTCGGATGAGGTTCGTATTTCCAGCTGCGCTGGAAATTTTCGCCCTGTCTGCACCCGTTAGCTCACCTCAGTAACACACAGCTTGCGAGCGATACCGCCTGCTTGTCACAGCGCTTTTGCCCCGGAAACCCTGCTGTTCGGAACACGCGCAGGTGTGGGTGCCGTTGTGCGCGGCACGGAACTGGGGCCCGTTTGAAGACCAGGTGTGGGTCGCAGCCCTCACGTTAGCTGCTGTGTGCACCTTGCTTCTTCAACTCTGTTCTTGTGTGCTGGCCTACACGTCCCAGACTGCAACCTTGGACGTGCAGGGCTGGCGAAAAGGGTACACCAGCAAGGCACGCGTGGCGTGCAGGGAGTGTGGCCAACCCAGCCGCTACGTGTTTGCGCTGCTGGGGTGCAGAGTGTGTGAGCGGTGCGAGCACACGGTAAGGCGCTGTGCAGCCTCTGCTCTATTTGCTTTGGTGCTGCCTTGTTGTTCCAATCAAGCCACGTGCGCAGCTCGAGTAGGTGCCTTGACGGAGCGATAACATACACACCTCACTGTATGCTGCAGAACCCTCGCTACGCCCTGGTGACTCTGTGTGAGGCCACCGAGCGGTACAACGCGCCTGTGGCCGAAGTGGTGAAGCTGCCGCACCACGTGTCCTGCGACACACGCTTCTACCTGCGCACTGCAGGTGCGGCTCACGGGCCTGCCTGCGCACATCGTATGGCTGTCACCTTCTACCTCCCGAGCGCCCTGTCATTTGTGCCAGCATGCCGTGCGTTGCTGCACCTAGTTTGCATGCCCTGCGCTGCAGCATGTGCATGCGGCACTGGACTGCCATCACGTACAAGAGCTGGGCACCACCACTCCTGCACGCGTGCCTTATCGATGCTGTATATGGCAGGGTGTGGAGCTTGTGCTTGCACTAATGGGGACCATTTGCTGCGCCCCCCCGCAACACGATGTAGTAAGCCCCCCTCCCCATAGTTTGCTTTCCGATGTTTGGGGGTAAGCATACTCGTTGCTTGTACACTCTGGTTGCGATCGGAACGGTCGCTCCTTGGCCTGCGTGCAGTCATGGCCATCGCCCCCAAGGGTGCCGATTCGCGTGGCGGCCGGGCCAGGCGTAGCGGCGGCATTGTTGCTGCCAGCAGCAGCAGCAGCGGCAGCGAGGACAGTGAGGATGGCGACGACGCCGACAGGAGCGTGCATGAGGAGGATGGCAGCGGGGTGCCTGGCTTCGATGAAGGCGAGTCATCGCATTCGGCCTCGGTGGCGTGCAACTGTTTGACCCTGCTGCTAATGTACTCCGCTTGCCAGGGATAGCTTCAACAAGCTTATAGTTATGGGCCTGGCATTGATCACCAGGCCGCTCATGTGCAGCATATTGCTCGATACAGCGCCCACTGGCAGGTGGCAGGCTGTGGCAGTGCAGCTGGTGGTTATTAGCCCCCGCCTGCATGCCCCGCCGTCATTTCCCGCAGTTTCGCAGGGCGGCGTGCGTGCTGCTACTGCAGCCAGCCAGCTACGCAGTGTTTGTTGTACACGTTTGCTAGGATGGCCCAAGCTAGTGCTGAGGCTAGTGCCTTCAAGGCTTACCGCTGCCTGCCTTCCTGTGTCCGTCCTGCACATACGCAAGCGAGCTTGTACGCATTCATAAAGTTTTGCACAGGGCAAACCAGCCATCGCACCAACACCAGGTTGACAACTCGTCAGCGTGTGTGAATTGGATTATGTAACGCTGCACTCCGCGGATGCATTGCATTGCATGTTAACGTATTGGGTTGCATCGCAGGGTTACGCCTGGAGGAGGAAGGCGCGTGTGGCGATGATCGTGCCATTGTCGGGGCAGGAGCAGCGGGCTGGGGCGGCGACGACGAGGTGGACGCCCGGGCAGCGGCTGCGCGCACCGCAGAGGAGCAGCGCAGGGCGGAGGCGCGCGCCGCACGCAAAGCCAACAAGAAGCAGGTGAGCTGCTGCACGCGCACACACGTACGCACACTGCACGGCCCCATGGAAAGCATACTGCATGGACCCAGGGGAACCAAACCTTTCTAAACACACGTGAACCCGCGCTGACTGGCATAAGCGTGATGCTGCTCCGGAGGCAGGGCCGTGCAGCCAAGAGGGTAGGCACTTGGCAGCATGCGCTCAGCAGCGTACATCAAGCCCTTTTCGTCCTGCGGCAGCTACTGAATTTTTCATGATCGGGCCGAGTCGGCTACACATGGCTGAGATGAGGCTGATGCCAGGTGCTTCAGCAGGTGCTTTGATGGGGTCTGAAGGCGTGGGTGTGCTACGTACCGTGCCAGTGCCGCGATTCGACCCTGGCCTGGCCTTCCTCGTCTGCATGCGGGTGATGTATCCAGGATGCATCAGCGCGACCACTCTGCGCATGCGCGTAATTTAGATTTATGTTTTAGATTTTTTACGCTTGGAGCTGTCTGGCCGAGGCCGACGCTCCCCTCTCGATGAGGACGGAGAACCACTCTGCGCCTGCGCGTGTGTGCGCTGATCATCCGCAGGCAAAGGAGCAGCAGCGCATGAAGCGGCAAGCGCCAGCTGCAGGCAGCAGCCCTCCTGGCCGCACCCCGCGATTCCACCAGCACCCAGCGGCAGCCACCCGCGAGGGCGACGGCGCGGGTGGCGGTGGCGCGAGCAGCTGGGGCGCAGGCACCCGGGGCAGCGGCGGCGCACACCACCGGGGCCCGATGGGAAAGGACGCACGGAAGGCAGCAGCCAGGGCGGCCCGTCAGGTGGGTGCTGGCGGCGTGTTGCAGACCCTGCTGTCGTCAGTGCAGGGCATGCTGCAGGCAGCGTGGTACTTTGTCTGGTTGCGCTTGGCTGTCTTCGGCCCTGACAGCGGCAAAATGCATTATGATGAATCACGAGCACAATGTGTGGCACGTTGTGTGTTGTTGGATTTGTTGGCTTCGAGCCCAGCATGCTTATCAGGCTGCAATGCAGCTGGCTCCCTTGGTGGCGCTCCGTGCTCGCCTTGCCCACAACGTTCTGCCTGCGATCACCTTGTTGGCTACAAACCACAGGCAGCCTCGTCTCTAGGTGACCATCCTCTTGAGGGCCAGTGCCTACCAAGAGCGAGCCCCAAGGCCAAGCTCAAGAGCACCTGGCTGGCGGAGCGAGAGCGCATCATGGCTGAGTGGGGCACGTGGGCCATCGGCGGCCTGGTCCTTGCGGTTGACTGACAAGAGGCGGTCGCGGCTGCCACTGGGAGCCTGCAAGCTCACTGCGTGCATGGTGGCTTCCCCTTGATGCGTGTACGGTTATGTGTACAGCTGTGCTCGCTTGCCAGCATGCAGCTGTCATGCTTTGTCATGCAGGATTTGAATTACCTGTGTTGCACTCAGCCACATGAGTTGAGCAGCCTTACGCTCACTGCACTGACTGGCGTGCTCTGTTGTAAACCCAGGCACTGTACGTGATCCGCTTTATACGTGTTCGTACTTTTTGTGCTTGGCCACGCACTTGCCTCGTAGATAGTGTTGTCGCCGTTGTCGTTCTCAGTGCCTTGTTGAGCGAGTTGCTCCACGAACCCAGGGCCCGTCACAGCTCCATACCCACGGAATATACAAGATGGTAAGCTCAAGCAAGGTTTCTAGGCAGCAGCAGGCATCCTCGGAAAGGCAACTGGTGAATGGCCCACTGGGTCTGCCAGTTCCCCAGAGCTCTGACCCCGTCCATACAGTCGCGTCAGGGTGCAGCTGACGATGTGCTTCGCTCCTGTCACGCGCTCGTTGTTGACTTGTGTCGTTGTCCGCTGGTCAGGACGCTAGGTGCTCCCGCCAAGTGCTGCTCCTCCAATTGCTCCCGTTTCTCTAATTGCGTGTTTTGCTGCAGGCGAGAGGCAAGGCAGCCGCTGCTCAGGCACAGGCAGCCAAGCAAGGCAACATCCAGTATCAAGAGTCACTTCAACTTGTGAGGGCTCTGCTCCGGACGGTGCGTGCCAAGTTTGAATTGGTCCTGAAATGGTCAGTGGATGGCCTCGTGGGTGTAAGGGGTCCTCAGGCACTGAAGCTGTGGTTCAAACCTGAAAGCTGGATGCTAGTTCAGATTTTTGTCCTCAGGTTTGCCCCTTCTGCTGCACTCCCCGCTCCGCAGTCTGTCTACTCTGTCAGTTTCATGCGCAGCCTTTTTCCTGAGGATGCGTTTAAAGAAATCTCCCTGGGCAAGCTCGATGGTAAGGGCAATAGTTTTTGGACATCTTTGCTGCATATTATGCCAAAGCAGCGTGTTGACAGTCACCGACAACCTCGGCTGACAGGTCACACCTGGCGTTTCCCTGACCCACACCTTGCAGACATGAAAATCAAGGCGCTGAAGGGCAACTGTGATGAGTCCAAGCGGCTCATAGAGTGGGTCGACAGCGGTGAGCACACAGTTCGCCGGTCCAGTAAAGTCCCTTGGTACAACGCATGGCCGCTGAGGCGCGCGCCGTACGTCCATCGGCGAAACCATGAAGAACCGCTGAGTTCAAGCTTGTGTGCTGCCCTCGCCCGCCAAGGCTGTTTCTGCACTGACCATTCAACATTGAGCATTGTTGTATGCCACGGCGATGCCCCACGGTGCGCAGGCGTGTACGATGCTGTACAGAAGGGGTACGCCAAGAACCTATTTTTCGGTATTTCCACGGACCCTGAAGGCAACGAACTCCTGGAGGTGAGGACTGATCGACGATTTAGTAGTAGTAGTGGTGGTGCTGTGCTGCCTGTATGATGCTGATCAGCTGATCACGTGCTTCCACCTACAGCAGCATGCGCTTCTCAGTACGATGGCAACGCCATGGGACCCATCCGCACAAATGGCTGTGCTGTGATTCCATGCAAATGGCGCGGCCTGACAGCAAACGCTGGCAAGCCAACAGCCCATGCTGGCCTGCACACACCGCATTGGAGCCTGAGCACAAATCCAACCCACACTGGCAGCCAACAGCGGCAACGCCAAAGCACTGCGGCCCACCATACCGACAACACGATGCTCATGGTGGCAACTGGCAGTGCTGTCTGTGACCCACCCGCCTGCATGAATGCGTAATGCCTGAGTGCATGCGTGCGTGCGTTCAGGAGTACGTCTTCACGTTCCAGTACGGCGCTGAGGGCGAGGTGGGCATGGACCTGGAGGCCACCTGCAAGGACAAGAAAAACCCCGCCAAGAAGAAGGGCGCGTTCAGCAGCGTGAGTGCAGGACCAACCGTTAGTACGTTATGTTGCTGGTAGATTCACGTCCTCTGGCCTTGCAGGCCATGCATCCTGCGTGCGTGCAGGACCAATACTACGGTACTGGCTGGTGGCTTCACGTCCGATGGCGTGAAGCCGGATGAGGTTGAATGAAGCTTCCGCCTTCACGGAAGCTGGTGCAGGCCACCCATGAGTGTGAGCCCATGCCTAGCACCTGCCAAGGCCAGAACTCTGTGTCAAGGCTGTGCATAGCGCAGTGGCATGCAACCTCTTGTTGTCCTGTCCATCTGGAGCGAGGGGCACAGCATAGCAGGGGCTGGCTGCAGCGTGTATGTCAAGAGGGTACTGAATTGTCATGCCCTGTCCTTTTCCTTACATCCACTGTGCCGTGCTTGCGCAGAATGACGTCGCCACGACCTACAACAAGATCAAGTACCAGGTCTCGCGCCTGATCCGCATGCTGGTCTCGCTGATGCAGACGTTTACAGAGGTGCCCACCGAGGTGCGACACACCGCGTGTGCGTGTGAGAGCGGCGACAGGTCGCCAGCTGCACGAATGCAGCTCAAGGGGGGGATGCGTCTTTGCATGCAAGGGCGTACGCGCACATGCACCCACACGGCGTTTCCCTTCCGTCCATGTACAAACACCCTTGCGCGCATGCGCATGCAGGCATACTGGGATGCGTATGTGCTCAACGGCTTGCTGCCAGCACAGGCAGAACGCTTGGTGCTGAGCGGCCGACCAGCCAGTTTGGCGTTTCAGCTGCACGGACCCACGCGTGTCAAATACGCATTGGGATGGCCGTATGTGTAATCCTTGCTAGTCCCCGTAATGCATATGCAAACAAGCTGGTTCCTGAAGCAATCACTTCAGGTGTGACTGTACGGTATGCGCCGCCTGGTGCCCTTCATGTGCTCGCCTGCAGCGCTACTTGTTCATGAAGATCACCTACCACGACCATACGCCAGACGGCTACGAGCCACCCATGTTTGTACCGGCCTCGGGCGGCGCAGTGGGCCATTTCAGGTGCGTGTCCGGGGTTCCTGCTTGCACGGACGTGCAGTTGCCTGGGTCAGGACGATGGTGGGCGGAAGGGAGAGGGTGCAGGGTGCACGGAGGGTGCAGGGTGGATGGGCATTGAGTTGCGTGATCGGGCAAGTGAGCGTGAAGTCAATTAATCATCCGAGCTGCTGCAGACCAAGAAGCAGCCACACAGCCCGAAGCTTCCAATGCCCTGCGCATGCTCCCCATATGAGCGCGTGCAAGGCGTTTGCAGCTTCAGGCTGTGTGGCTGCATCTTGGTCTGCACCAACTTAACATGCACTGGAACTGCTGAAAGCGTAGCATCTGCTGGTCTGCTGGTTGTGCATTTGATTTGCGCCCCACGCCACCCATCCACCATGTCAAGCACATGATGCGCAAATGCCTGCACGTTCTTCTTGAAACCTCCTCATGAGGAGGAGTCCGTAGGCATTTGGCAGGCGGGCCAAATGATTGGTTTATGTATGTACCGCAAGTGCGTAGCAGGTTATTGCCAATCAGGTGATTACTAGTCAATGAACTGGTGTTATCTGGGTGTGTGGGTGGCAGGCCGAACGAGCATTGGGAAACAAGCGACGTTTTGGTGCTGAATGATTCAGTGAAATGACGTAGCTTGGCCGATCACGCCGTTCATGCATGACCAGCAGGGGTGTTTGTGTTTGGTGCGGGATGTACGCAGGAAGAAGCCTGAGTCGGTGAGGGTCGGCAACGTCACCACCGAGCACCACCACGTGGCGGTCAAGATCATGACCGTACTCAATGTGCTCGACCCTGAGAAAGGTGCGTCAGTAGACAACGAGCAGCAAAACCGTCCATGCCTGGACGGTTTTGCACCTGCGCTACATTCCAGTGATGAGGAGCTTGCGGGCCGAACGGCCCACGTTCGCTGTTCAGCATGGATGGTACCCTGTGACAGTGCGGAGGCTGGCAGCGAGGGCTGGCAGGCTGGCTGGTAGAGTGCACTAGCAACACGCCCGTAGCGCTGCATTGCTGAATGGCTGAATGGGAGATCGCAAGTATGAGTCAGGCGTCACTTGCGGGCCGTGAGCTAGTCCAGTCGTTCCTTGGGGTGTTTGGTGGCCGCATGATGTGATATCCACCCCAAGCAGTTCTGCAGACGCCACAGGTCACTGCCGCCAGCGTAGCTTCATGACACGCATGGGACTGACCGGTCGGTAACCCGTGCGAATGGCCAGTGTGTCTATGCGGCCAGCGCTGCGTCATGCTCTGCATGCACCTGAGACCAATTGATATGGGTGCATCTGATGGCTTCATAGGTGAATGAATGTTAGGGGATGAACCTCATAAGTGCATGCAGCATTTTGTGTTAGGGCCTTGCATGCTGTTGTGTTTGGCTGGGCCCACCTCCTGAGGTGCAGGCGAGGAGGAGGAGGCGGGCCCTGTAGGCTCGCAGGACACGCGCAACCAGTCCAACAATTGCAGCGGCAAGGACGCCACAAGCGGCGACGACGATCTGGCCATGGAGGACGTCGCCAACACGACCGCACCGGGCGGCGCTGCCGGAGGCACCAAGGGTCAGGGGCAGGCTGCGCGGCAGGCGCAGGATGTGGACGATGAGGAGGTGAGGGTGGGGGATGGGGTGCGGGGAGGGCGGGGTGAGGGGGTGGGGCAAGCAGCCGGCCTTCCATATGATGCAGGCACAGGCATGGCCACAATAGCGACAAGTAGAGAAGGGAAAAGGAAATCGCAGTCTGGCTTGGTCGATCGGCCGTGTCGTTGGCTTTGCTGTAAAGCTGGATCTTTTTCAGCCCATGGCAGGCGCTTGGCTGTCCTGCAAGCCTTTTGACCAGTTCCTTGAAACACAGTGTTGTGTTGATCAATGCGTTATGCACAGGCGGTGGAGGCTACGCTTGCACCACCTCAGAGCCTCCCAGACCCCAAGGCTAGGGCAGCAGGTGAGCTCCCATGCTCGCAGGATTCTTACTTGAAAACTGGAATCTCAACACATTCGCGCGCATGCAGCGCGCTGGCACTGCCATGACTGTCCAGCGCTCCGACAGTATGTGTTGCATACTCAGAATGAAGTATGCATGGTGGTGTTTATGAGAGGGGGACCGCCCGCCAAATGCATGACCCTGACCCTGACCCTTTCGACGCCCTCTGTTGCGTGCACCTGTCCGCAGCCGACATGGCGCTGTTC
Source organism: Chlamydomonas asymmetrica (assembly GCA_001662385.1). Classification (NCBI taxonomy): domain Eukaryota; kingdom Viridiplantae; phylum Chlorophyta; class Chlorophyceae; order Chlamydomonadales; family Chlamydomonadaceae; genus Chlamydomonas; species Chlamydomonas asymmetrica. The sequence goes on from BDDA01000501.1 coordinate 37,557, forward strand.
GCCTCCAGCCTGCCTGAGGAGGACGGCAAGAGCCCCGCCTCTGACGACGGCGACGACGCCGATGACGCCGACGACGGCAGCGGCGACGGCCACGCGTACGCACGGGGCGGGGGCGCTGACGACTCCATGCAGGAGGATGACGAGTCCGGTGACGCCGTCATGCAGCCCACGCCTGCCGGCAAGGCCGGCGCTGCCAGCAAGGCTGCCAGCAAGGCAGCTGCTGCAGGCGCAGCAGCTGGTGGTGGCGGTGCCGAGGATGCGGAGGAGGAGGAGGAGACGGAGGACCCGGAGGCCGACGGGACGCCGCTGCCTGCGGGCCAGGCGGCACACTACGCCAGCGTCAAGGCGTTCATTGCGTCCAAAGAACAGGTATGGGGTGAACGAGGCGTGGAGAGCGATGGAAGCGGCAAGCGGCAGAGACCGCAACATGGATGCTGGTGACATCCAAAATCACTGATGATTGTTGGCACCGGTTGCAGTGGGCTAACCAGCCGCCGCACTGTCGCTGGATCCCGTGCCCGACACGTGCGATGATGTGCTTCATGCATTTATCGCTATCGTATTACAAGTATTACATGCGTTCTCTGATGATTCTCTCCCGTGTGCTTGCACCGCAGTTCTCCGCCCAGGAGCTGGCTGCGGCCTTCAAGGACACGCCAAAGGCGCTGCTCAAGGCATTCATCGGTGAGGGGAGTAATGGGAGACGAGTGCAGTGAGAGAGCGGGAGAGGGGTTCCCCTCTCCCTCTCACCTTTGGGATGCAGTCCGTTCACACATGGTCTGCACCCCAATTTCCATGCAGTATGCCTGCCGCAGCTGCGCTGCAGAAGCAAGGCAATAGCAATACGCCTTGTTGCCGGCCTGTGCAACAGGGTGGGTGGGTCACACGCTAGGTGGTGTGCACTGCTGCCCCCAGACAGCTTCTTTCTCTTCGTGCTGTCCTAGCCCATGATGCCACGAGGGTCAGGGGCAGATGCTGGTGGTCAGCCTGTCATGACGCGTGTAATGACTGGTTTGCTGCCGCAGAGCGCCTGTTTACGCGTGGTCTGATCAAGGAGGTGGCGGGGCAGCGCCGTACCTTCACCTGGGTGCGCGCACAGGCCATCACCGCAAAGCAGGTGCGTGTCAAAAATTGCGCAAATCCACAGCAGGCGTCCTGGAACCTTGATGCAGGCTACATGCTTGGCATCATACACGGCTTGCCAGTCTGCCTTGTGAGAATGGACGGTTGGCACGTGGAAAGGTCACGATCGCGTGATCATCTGCCCTGCCGGCCCGCCCGCTGTTTCACAATTTCCCTGTACTACGTCAGCCCTGCTGTATTGTGCTGTGGCTCCTCATGCATCCCTCCCGTCTGAATCATGCAGGGTGCTGCGCAGCCCGCCGGTGCCGCCCCCGCGCCCCAGCCCGACCTGTTGATCGCCGCCAAGATGACGGGCCTCAAGGTGACCGACCAGCCCGGCACCAAGAACGCGCACAACACCAACACGACCAGGGACGGGGACGTGGAGGGCGCGAGGACTGGCAAGGGCAAGGCCAAGGGCAAGGTCAACGGCAGGGAGGAGGAGGACGCGGACGTGCGTGCCGCGCGAGACCAGCGCCCCTCCGGCGCGATGCTGCTGCAGCCCAGCCAGATGGGACACAACTCAGGCGCCTCCGATGGTGAGGCGTTTTGCTGTGGAGCTGGGCTGCTTGGTTACTGCATGTTTGGGGTCCAGTTTTGCTCCGGGACGTGCATGCGTAGACCAACCATCATATCATTACGTAACAGAACATAATGAGGTGCTCCAGAAGGGACAGAGCAACTCAATCCGTTGGCATGTTTGGCGCAATGTTTGTGCACGCTCTGTCAGGACTTGTGACGGATGGATGGCATTTAGGATGGTGGCTCACCGATGTGCAGCGGTGCAGCATGCGCGTGGTGGTCCATTACACAAGGTGCTCAGGAAACGTTTGGTCCACGTGCGCCGCCCACAGGATGATGGAGCGGTTTCCGGTTGCATCCTTACAGATGCAGCGACCGACCACTCACACCCGCACACCTGCACGTGTCACCATGCACCGTGAGTCTGTCGCCTGCCTTCGGCCATTCACACGACCCTGTAAGCCACTGACCCTTTTGCATCCTCGTGCCTGTTGCATGCACAGCCGCCGCCGCCACCGATTCGCTCGCCGACAAGGCCGGTGCAAAGCTCGGCCAGCAGCAGCAGCAGCAGCAGAAAGGCAAGGCGCGTGCCCAGGGCAAACGCGCACAGCGTGACGAGGCGGAGGATGGGGCGGGCGAGGGTGGCGAGGCGGGGGCGCGCCACGGCGCAGCCGGCGCCGGCGCTGCGGCGGGCGACGGTGTTGAGCTGCGTGACCAGGGGCTGGTGGGGGGCCAGCGGGACGAAGAGATGGACGAGATGAACATGCCGCACTTTGATGCCAGCCAGCAAAGCGACCGCAACAGGTGCGCGCGTCGCAGCTTGGTTTGGGCGATCGCCGCCGCAACGTGCAACAGTCCATGGACTGCGCTCGCGAGCATGCATCACACCTTGGCAATACAGCAGGTCGTGTGGTCGGAACTCTTGGTGCAGTCCTGAACGTGATTTGCTGGTCCTGTGTTCCATTCCCCTGCTTTGCCTCTCCTTATGGATTGTTCCCTGATGATGCGGAGCGCAGCGGTTCGGGAACAGAAGCCCCTATGTGCCGCAACGACCCATAACTACTTCCCGAATCCCAACATGACTTCACGCTTTGCACCGTGCTGCCAACTGTGTCCTGCTATGCGTGCGCAGGGGACCATCACGCAAGGCCTCCTATGTCGCCCTGCCTATCAAGCAGGGCCCTGCGGCCAAGAAGCAAAGGGCGTCTGGCTCTGGCGCGGGCTCTGGCGCTGCCGCTGGCATGACCCCGCTACCGGCAGCTCCCCTGGCGCCGCCCGCCGCGCCCCCGCCCGCCCCCGCCACCGCCTACGCAGGCGCCACGCCCGCCCACGGCCGCAAAGCGAGCCCGCGGCTGGCCGCCATGCGCTCGTAGTCATAGCGGATGTAGCTATGGCGCATGTATCTGGCTGTGCGTGCTTGCAACTGGCGGCGGGCGAAGCACGAGCTTGCTGCATCGGGGGTCTGCTGATTGGATGTTTGTCCTGGATGCTTTGCTTTTTTGATTTCGAGTGAGGTTCAGTAGTTCAGCTCTGGCTGCCGGCGCTGCGCAGCGATGTAATGTGGTTGTATGGGCCATGACCGCCAGGAGCAAAAACGTTGCCAGAGCGTGTGCGTGCTTGTATGTGCGTGCGTGGGTGAGTCTGTGTGTGTGTGGGGGGAAAGGGCATCACACAGGCTTCGTGCCGTGTTTTGGTGCTTGTGTGCATGCAGGTCTGCATGTCACGCTCTTTCATTTCTCTCCACAAGAGTAGTACAGCACGAGGGACTGGTGCCAAGGGTATATCTGGGGGCAGGACCATCTATCTCTACACGGGGCGGTGGCAGGGCTTTTTTCACAGTGTGTTGCAGCCCATTCCCTACTCTATAGGCCTTGCGCAAAGGCCAGCAAGTGTGCCCTGGGATAACAGCATTTGTTGCCCTCGTTTGTGTTTCGGTCCTGTAAAAAGTCGTGTCATGGACAGCAGCACACACAGGGAGAGGGCAGTAGGTGGCGTACCGTTGTGTAAAACACCAGCTATACAGCCCTGATACGACCTGAGGCACTGGATGGAGATAAACCACTATATGTGTTGACAAGAGAGTCACTGCCACTTTTCAAAAGGTGGTTGTCAGTGTCGGACGCGCCAGGTGCGTGGTACGCAGGTGACGCGCACAAGAGGCAGAAGAGGGTCAAAACATAGTTGTGCAGTCATATGTATCAACTTGAAGCATGTTGACCGTTTGGTGGCTTGTCGCAGCATGTGACCAGTCGCAGATGCTCAATCAATTCGCGGGTCCACGCCCAACATGAAGCTCCAGCCTCTCGCAGCCACCACGGAAACCGAGTTTTAACCTTGCTACGGCGTCATAATTTCCTTTGACCCTATTTCCGGGCAAGCCTAAGGACGTGGCTCCTTCACGATTCACCACGTGTGCTGCAAGGAAATTGTGCAGCACCTGTCACAGCTTGGTACAGCGCTATTCAGCTGGAGCATGAAGGTAATTCTCCTTGCCCTGCCCACAGTTGCTCGTGAGCGAGTTGCTGAACACTGGGACGACTTTCAACTCCGCAGCAGGCTGCCACTGTGCACAACGCCCGTGCCTGACCTCATTCGTTGCGGAGCACAGGGTTTAAGTGACTCTTGCTGCTGACACGGTCTCCCACAGGCTGCCCTTACCTTCAAAGATGTGAAGGATTGGAGCCGAGTGACATTTCACCGGGGGCACGCCTGAAGAGCTGCGACGCCGGACCAGTGCGTGGCCTGGTCCGCAGTTGGCTCAACTCAAAGTTGCTTTAGGCTAACGAATCTGAACGTTCAGCGGGTCTAGGTTTTGGCCTGTGGGGCTGTTGTGGCGTCAGGAAGACCAAACACGCACAGCATGACGGATGCCAGCGCTGACGCAGCAAAACCTAGCAAAGCTAGGCGTGGGCAGGGCAGCAGTGTTAAGCATGGTAGCACGCGGATCACTGCTGGGGCTGGGTCGGACCTGGATGACCGTCTGGACGCGCACATTCCCGACACCAACGGCAGCTCCAAGCCACATAATGCCCAGCACGCTCCAGCGGCAGTAGCCAACAGCTCCCTTATCCTCGCAAGCACATTGGACGCTGAGCACAATGACGACGGACCTGGTACAACGGTGCCCACGGAGGCCTTGGGCGACGGGCCTGACATTAAAACGGAGGAAGGTACAGAGGAGCAGCCCAGCACTCTATATCCTCCTGGGTATGAGCCACCGGACTACATGCTTGGCTGCTACCGCTGCCGTTTCTCAGCCGTAAGTTCCTGAGAACCTCCGGTCACCTGTCACCGTCCCAGCGTTTTGCAAACATCCTTCCACACCACACTGGTACCTTTATGGTGGTCAGAGAGTGCATATTATCCCTCATGGGGGCTATGCGCTTGAGTACCAGGAACCACAGGGGCGGCAGGTCTTGCGCTTTTCAAGCTTTGCAGCCTTGGTGGTATTCACTCTCTTGGAAAAAACGTCTGGCCTGGCTGTTTGTGAACAGGAGCAGCAAAGGCGTCCTGTTGCAGTGCATGCCGTGAACTTGGTGACCCCTGGTGACGTGACTTAAGTGTGTGCACTTTTGCCATTTTTTGAAACGCGGACAGGGCGGATGCCTAAGCTGCAGGACCAAGCCTTTCTTATCACGGCCTCATGCACGCTGGCAGCCCCAGGATTCACGGCCGCAAAAGGTGCGCTGATCTAGGAAGGACTGGCGTGGTGAACTTGCGCTGGTGATGCGCAGCTCCTGGGGGTCGGAGGCGTGTGGGCGAACCGCAGCACGTGACGTCACAGCAAAGTTCCTGGGGATGTCGCAAGCACGTTAGCACTAGTATATTGTGGCTGTGGTCTGCAGTCCTGTCACCCCTGTTGCTGAAGCATCTGGGTAGCTGGCGTCCTGTCGTGCATCCGTGGGCAACTGCCGGTGCGCGTGTCAACTGCTACTTTGGCTCGCGACGTTACATCGCAGGGCGTACACGCAGCTCCGACTTACCGCCCCACGCCAGAGGAGTTTAAGGACCCCGTTGCATACATCAGCTCCATACACCCCGAGGCTTCCAAGTACGGGATCTGCCGCATCGTGCCCCCGGAGGGGTGGTCTCCGCCGTTCATGCTTGCCGGCCTGGGCTCAGGCAAAGGCGGCGACTGCTTCCGGTTTTTCACCCGCAAGCAGTTCACGTCGCACCTTTGTATGCGGGCGCCCGTCGGCGCGCCGCCGGCGGAAGCGCCAGCAAACGCTGGCGGCGGGCGCATGGGCCGCATGTGCGCACACGAGATGGCGGACCCCTCCCAGCAGCAGCACGGCCAGTACGCCTCCCCGCAGGCGCCTCACCCAGCACACACAGCGCACCAGGCGACCCAGATGGAGTGCTCTCCCGGGAACGTCACGGGATCGTCCTCGGGCCAGCACGCGCAGCACGCCGTGAAACAGGAGGCCGTGAAGCAGGAGGTGGACGACAGCGCGGCTGTAGCGCCAGCGGGCGGTGACCCACATGACCCACATCACACGGCGGTGGGGCCCGCGAGTGCTTGTGGCGCCCGCAGCCCCGCTGTAGGCGGGGGTGGGTTCCACAGCGGAGGCCGCATGGGCGGCATGGGTGGAGGCGGTCGCATGGGCGGAGGCGGTCGCATGGGCGGCGCTGACGCCTCCTCCCAGCACCAGCAGCAGCAGCAGCAGCAACAGCAACAGCAGCAGCAGCAAGAACAGGCCAACGGTGGCAAGCAAAAGCGGGCCCGCAGCGGGGCTGCGGCTGCCGCCGCCGCCGCCGCTGCCGCTGCTGCGGCCGCTGCCGCTGCCAACGGCGGTGCGATGCAGGAAGAGGACGAGGACGGGTTTGGCTTCCTGTCCTCTGAGCGCATGCACACGCTGCGGTCGTTCCAGGCCTACGCCAAGTGGGCGAGGGCGATGCACTTCAACCTGCCGCTGGGGCGCGCAAAGCCGCCAAAGCCGCAGGACAGCAGGTGAGCAATGCGTGCAATGCGATGCAGCATGTATGTCACGGACTTGCGGCATCACCACAGCCGCAGCGTGCAGCAGCCTGATATAAAGCAGTCGGCGAACCTCGCTGATTGCATGTACACCAGCTGCAGCGCGGCGCGCAGCCCTTGCGCACCCTCCCCAAGCTGTCACAGCACCCACCACAGCTTTTCCTGCAGGGAGGAGGCATGTTGCATAATTGCATGACGCACCATATGCATAACACCCTGCTGGATGAAAAACACAAATCACCCAGTACGCCCAAATGACTAGCGTGCGTTTTTGGCGTGTATACGCTACTGGTACAGCTGGCTGTCGAGGTGCGCTGCTGCATTGCGGTTTGCTGACTACGCTCGTGCCCCGTGCTGCCGTGCAGGCCGGGCGGAGTGCAACAGGGGCGCGTGGCTAAGAAGGCTGCTGCCCGGGGCGGCCGAAACGCCGTGAGTGCCTGATGCTGCGGTCAACCTGGTTCTGTTTCGTTTTGGTGCCCCTGATTTGCAGCATGTGCTGTTTGCGTGTTGCCTAGTGTACGGTGCTCAACCACGCATAACAAACTGGGTGGTAATAGGCACTCTCACTGTCTCACACCTGCCACCCGTTGCACTCAGACCCGGCTGCTTCTTGTTTGCTGAGCTGGGCTGCGAACGTCACGGGCACACTAAGGCCACATTGCCATGCATTCAACGCCTCACTGCTGCTTGATCCGCGTTGATAAAAGCCAAAACGAGAAGCGCATTCACCCGCTGTGCGATGGCGCACCGCCCTCCCGCCGCATGCGCGACAACATCTGGCTATGACTGCACTGTGCTTTTTATATTGATTCATGGACAGCGTTCCAGTTTGCCGCCTATCCAATGCTACTGCACCTGTGCTAGCTCATCGTAAGGTGGGGGTGCACAGCTTGCTACTGGGTTTCAAACAACACCGAAACGCTCACACGCGTGCGTGCATGTGTGTGCCCGTACGCTGGCTCGTAGGGCCCGCGTGAGCCGACTGTGGAGGAGATGGAGGCGGAGTTCTGGCGCATCGTGGAGCGGCCTCAGCCGGGCCAGCAGGCGGTGGAGACGCTCTACGGGTCCGACCTGGACTCCGGCAGGTGCGGGCCCGGCTGGAGAATGACTGAATGAGCCCTTCAAACAAGCCTTCTGGCTCTGCCGTTTACAGTCTGGACAGTCTGGTTCACAGTGCTGTTGACTATGCATGTCTGTACGCGGTTTGTCATTGCCCCCAAGGATGAGGGTGGAGCCAAAGGCACACCCAGACTCACTGCACATAGTGCATTTGTAGCTCTGCCCTCTGCCCGCCACAGCTGTTATGTTGTGCCTGTCCATCTTGGACCGTGTTGAATGCTCAGTGGGCGGTAGATTGCAAACTATTATGCGTTGTGCGTTGTGTGCACCGCGCTTGCAGGTACGGCTCCGGCTTCCCGCTGCCCAGCTGGCGCCCTCCGCCCACCGACCCCCGCGGCCTGGCCTGGACGCTGCAGGCCGACGAGGCCGGCAAGCGCTACAGCCGCCACCCCTGGAACGTCAACAACATGCCGCGGGGGCGCAACAGCGTGCTGCGCTATATTGACACCGAGGACCTGGTCACGGGCGTGATGGTGCCGTGGCTGTACGTGGGGTCGTGCCTAAGCGCATTCTGCTGGCACATCGAGGACCACGCGCTCTGCTCCATCAACTACCTGCACACCGGTGAGCGCACTCAACTGCATGGCCCCACGGAAAGCACACTGCATGGCCCCACGGGAACCAAGCGACCCTAGTAAGCTTACGGGTGCGCATGTTGCTTTGTGTGTGTGTGTGTGTGTGTGTGTGTGTTTTGCGTGTGTCTACAAAGATCTCTGCATGGACCTCTTGCGGAGTAGATGTGTTGCTTTGAGCTGCTGGATTGATTTCTCACCTCACCCGGCGTTAGGTAGGCGTCCTCCCGGCCTGTCATTGACCTGTGCTTCGGGCCGTTGGCCCTGTGCTTTGGCCCCCTCTGCGCGCACCACCCACATGCAGTCTCTCCACCCATGCACATACGCATATGCACACTGCACGGCCCCACAGGAATCACACGGCATGCCCCTTGGGCACTCTTTCTGCCACACGCAGGCGCGTCCAAGGTGTGGTACGGCGTGCCTGCGCACGCGTCGGTGTCGTTTGAGGCGGCCATGCACGACGCGCTGCCGCACCTCTTTGCGGACGACCCCCTGCTGCTGCACCGCCTCGTCACGCTGGTCTCGCCCAAGGAGCTCATGGCGCGAGGCGTGCCCGTGTACAGGTGGGTACCTCTTCTGCTCGCCTGGTCCCCATCTGGGGGGAGCACGGGCCGCTTGGCCAACACGCTCTTGATGTATTGATGTAACATAACATGCATGTGTACAGGTGGGTGGGTGGGTAGGGGCTGTGCCGGGCAATCCCCGGCACGCTGCGCCTCTCGGCAGCGCCGCGCTGCCCGGGCCGCTGCAGCTGCAGCCCGTATCTCGCTGAGCGTCTCATGCATGTGTAAGCAGCTGATGCATGTGTAACTCACTCATTGCTACACGTTCACCGGAGCTGCGTTAGCCCGTCAGCGTGTAGCAATAAAGCAGGTCATGCAGAGCGGCTGCATCCCCCACCGTGTCAGGCCTGCTTGCTGGTAATGATTTGCACTCGGTGTGCCAGCTAATGGCCCAACGCGAAGTCCCAAAGGGGCTCGGGGAAGCCAGAGAAGAGCTCTGATTCTGAGTTTTGTGTGCTTGTGCCGCTTTTCCCCGCGTCGCCGCGCGACTGCGTCCAGGCTGGTGCACGAGGCCGGCAGCTTCGTCATCACCTTCCCCAACGCCTACCACGCCGGCTTCAACACGGGCTTCAACCTCGCGGAGGCCGTCAACTTCGCCCCCCCGGAGTGGCTCCCGCACGGCAGCGACGTCACGCACAAGTACCGCAGCCAGGGGAAATCGCCGACCATTTCCCACGACGGCCTGCTGGTGCGCCTGGTCTCGGCCGCGCCCGCGGTACGCGCGGCGCTCGATCGCAACGAGACCTTCGCCGACCGCGACTTCCTGGGAGGCGACGGCAGGGCGCCGCCGCGCGACGATGACGGGACCGAGGCGCAGCCGGCCGGCGAGCACGGTCACGAGGGCGCAGTTGCCGCATGCGGCGACGCGGCTGCGGCCGAGGGCGCCGCTGCTGCGGCCGCGGACGCGTCAGAGCCTGCGGCGGCCGCCGCCGCGGCGCCTGCTACGGCGAGCAAGAAGCGGAGCGCACGTGCGTCAGCCTCCGGCAGCGGCCGGAAGCGCGCCCGCAGGACTCCGGCCTCACGATCAGGCCGGAGCCGGTCCAAGGCCGCGGCCGCGGCTGCGGCCGCTGCAGCTGCGGCGCCGGCCGAGGGGGAGGGCGAGGGCGAGGAGCATGCGGAGGGGGATCAGGAGCACGGCGACGAGCGTGATGCTGACGCTGACGCTGACGCGCAGGACGACGACGACCAGGAACACGCAGAGGGCGAGGAGGAGGAGGCGGTTGCGGTCGCAGCTCAGGCGGCCGCCACGCCCAGCGCCGGCAAGGCCGCCGTCAGCGGCGGAGCGGTCAAGAAAGTCGCGCCGTCAGCAGCCGCGGCCGCAGGCGCGCCAGCGGGCGCCGGGCCCGCGCCCGGGGGCGCGGCCCTCAACGGCGATGGAGTCAAGGGGGGCCCGCGCCTGGGGAAGCACTCGTGGCGGGCCGCTGTGCAGCTGGATGAGGTGCCGCCTATGGCGGTGGCGATCGCCACAGGCGAGCTGTCCCAGCGTGTCAGGGAGGAGCGGGCCAGGCGCGAGGCAGCCAGGGCGTTTGGCGTCGTGCAGGTAAGGCCCGTTCGTTCCATTCACACGCGCATGCCAATGCCTGCTTGCACACATTGGAGCTGGTATAACCAACCCCACCATCGATGAATGGCCTTCTAGGCCATCCTGGTGGACCACCAGATGGAATGCCAATCACTCACTCTCAGCGCCATTGTGAGCACGCAATCCAAACTGAATGCCATGCCATCTCCGCCTGGGTTCGTTTCATCCCATCGTGGGGTTGTTGTGCCGTGTTGGAGATGCTCAAGGCACGCGCAGTGACATGTACCTGGTACTCTGTTCATACCCTGTGCAAGGCAGGCTTTCAGTTTCACCCTTACTCTGCAACCTGCAAGGGCCTGCCTCCGATTTTCGCACATACCGTGACATCCCAGCATGCTTGCATCCCACACCTCACTGCGCAGCCATGCACGTCCGGTTGCATGTGTTTTGCCTTAAGTTACCCTGCCCGTGGCTGTGGTAATTCTAATCCGAATTGAGACATGTCGTTCAGATTAATGAAGCCATAATTTTGGGGTTCATCATGCAGCCCATTCAGACTGGCTTAAACAATCAAAAACCCATATTACGTTACATCACGTGTGTGGCCTGGCATGTGGCGTGACGTGGTGGCGCAGGAGCGGCTGATGGTGGGCGAGGAGGTCGCGTACGACACGGCCGGCGTGCACACCAACACGCACGACACAGACTGCGAGGTCTGCAAGTGCGACCTGTTCCTGTCGGCGGTGGTCACGCCCGACCGCCCCGGCGCCGTGACCTGCCCCGACCACGTGTCCGCGCTGGGCGTGCCGGGCGAGCGCTGCGTGCTGTTGGTGAAGCACTCCCTGGATGAGCTGCAGGCGCTGGTAGACCAGGTGAGTTGTCGAGCGTAGTACACAGTAGCTCTGGGCTGTGATGCTTTTGTTTGTTTACAATCGGCCAGCTAGCCAGAGGCCCAAGGCTGCCCTCGAGAGGGGTTCAGAGAAGGCACGTATGGTGTAGTGGGTGTTTGTTTACGGGATAATGATGGTGGTGAGGATACCGGTTCCTACATGGCCTGAACCGCATTGGTGAAGGGTTCCATGCGAAAGGGCAATCGCGGAAGGGGTTGTGATTGTGAAAGGTTGGTCAGAGGTTGGCCTAGATGCCAGAAGGGTTTGGGCATGCCTTCCAAGCAGGGTTAAGGCGTGATTCGCCTTGGCCTGCCTCCACCCTTTAGCCTAGCAACTCCGCTCACACAGTGCTGCTGACCTCACAACATGCGCGAATATGCAAGCTCGTTAGGGTATGTGCTGCGGGCCGATAGCTGAAATGCATCGCACCTGCCATCACTCCATCTGAGATGTTATCACTTGCCAGTGTTGACTGCTCCACTGAGGACCACTGTGCCCCCGCCTGGGTGGTGTACGTCGCAGGCGGCCGCGCTCTTCCCAGAAGCCGCGCAGTACATCGCCGAGGCACACCACCGCGCAGCCAACCCGCCGCAGCCCGTCATCAAGCCGCTCGGCCCCCTGGTGGAGTTCGGGCCGCCGGCCGTGGACCCCAACGCGGCGCCTGCTGGCGACGCTGTGGGCCCTGATGGTGACGCTGTCGGCCTCAGCGCTGTGGCGGACCCCAGCATCGTGCAACCGCAGAGCCTGCCGCTGCCGGCCGCGCCGCGAGGGCTGCCGACGCTGCCGCCGACGCAGGCGCTCGCTGCGTTGACGGCGCTGCAGCCTGCAGGCTCATCCGCGCTCCTGCAGCCCGGCGTCAACGGCGGGGCGGCGGTAGCGCCAACTGCCGGGCCTGGGCCGGCGGCGGCGGCATTGCCGCTGCTTCCCCAAAGCGTGATCATCGCGCCGGCTGTGCTGGCACCCGGCATGCATCTGCCTGGCGGTCCTGTACTGGACAAGCCCGTATTGGACGCGCTGGCGTCCCTGCAGGCCCTGCAGCAGAAGGACACCACGACGCATGCGGCAGCGCCGCACCATAAGCCAGCAGCCCCGCCGGTCCCTCACGGCCTCGGCCTCGGCCTGCTGCCGCGCTTGAAGCACGAGCACGGGCACGGGCACGGGCACGCGCCACTGCCACATCACCCGCCGCCGCCAACGACGACGGCGACTGCGCAAGCGCCTGCGGCGGCGCCGGCGGCCGCTGCCGTGCCGGCGGCGGCGCCGGCTGTACCGGCCGGGTCGGTGCCGGTGGCCGCAGCGGGCGTGCTGCAGCCGACGCTGCTGCCGCCCGCGCAGGTGCTGACGCGCCGCCTGTCTCAGGACCTGTCAGCGCCCACCGCGCGCCACGCGTGGTCCGGCCCGCAGCCTCCGACCGCGTCCGCGCCGCTGTCGCTGCCGCCGCTCTCCACCATTGCCGCCGCAGCGATCGCCAACGCCGGCGGCGCCGTTCCCACCGAGGCCGCCCTGCGGGGCCGCAGCGGAGCCGGCGCAGTGACTGCCAACGGCGGAGGTGGCGGCGGCAGCAGGCCGCCCGTGGCACCCAAGCAGCGGCACGCGGCGGCGGCAAACGGGTCGACGCCCGCCCCGAGCCGCACCTCCCAGCGCAAGATCGCGTCGGGGTCGCGCTCCCGCTACGCAAAGCCGCATGTCGCCAGCGACGAGGCGGCAGCTGCCGCCGCAGTGGGCAGCGGTGCAGGCGAAGACGCGCATGAGGAGGACGAGGATGAGGAGGTGGATGCGGGCGCGGGTGACTCGCAGTCCGGTGACGAGTACGTGCCCCCGGGGGTGAGGCACGGCACGGCGCGGAAGCGGTCGGACAGGGCGGGCGTCAGCGGCAGCGGCGGCAGGGAGGGTGCGGGCGGGAGCGAGCGCAAGGCGACGCAGCTGCAGCAGCAGCCCGCGCGGCGCGCCTCCACGAGCATCTATGCGCGCCCCAGCGGCGGCAGCGCGGTGGCGGCTTCGCCGGCAGCCGCCGCCGCAGCTGCTGCTGCTGCGGCAGCGGCAGCGGCGGCGGCAGAGGTCGTTGCGGCGACGGGTGCGCAGCCGGTGGTGGCGCGGCGCGTGACGGCGCCCCGCGCTGCTGCCGAGAACGTCGCGAAGGTGGTGGAGGCCGTGAAACCCAACCGGGCACGCAAGCAGGCTGGGGCGGTGGCCGCCGCGGCTGCAGCCGCCGAAGCGCTCCACGCGGCATCACAGAAGCAAACAGCCTCCGGCTCTGGCCAGGCACGCGCTACGGGCGAACCTGAGCACGTGGTTTCGGTCAGCCACCTCGGCTCCGGAGCCGGTTTCGGAGCGGAGGAGGACCACCACTCCGTCAAAGCGGAGCCGATGGAGCTAGTCGCCTCAGTAGCGGGCGGCGCTGGCATGGCTGCTGAGGAGGAGGATGCAGCAGCGGCGACGGAGCGTGAGGCTCAACAGGACGCTCATGCTGTGGAGGCCGCTGCTGGAAGCATTGCGGACGGCCACGCAGCAGCGGTGGCGGCTGCAGCTTGCAGCGGCGAGGGCCTGCAGGCACACCAACAGGATGAGAGACACGGACACGACAGCAAGGAGGGCGGCGCGCCCGCTCGTAAGGTCCGCCAGCGGTCGCATCACAGCGACGTCGCTCAGCACCCCCCACAACAGCAGCCGCCTGCCGCGGCCGCGCCGGGCTCAGCCCCCAGGCGCGGCTCGCGCACGATCAAGCCGCCCAACAAGCTCACGGACGGCGTGGCGAGCACCCCGCAGCTGCTGATGCTGCGCAAGGAGACCACCACGGGGCCGGGCCGCGCCGCGGCGGCTGCCGCAGCGGCTGCACTTGCGGAGGCCTCCGCCGCCGGGCCGGGCCCGGTGTCCTCCACTGCCAACGCCTCGCAACATGCTCCCCATCAGGGCCGCCCGCACGCGCTCGACGAGACAGCCGACCGGGCTGCCGTGGACGAGCCGCCTGCCGAACAGCCCCACCTGCGTCCTCAGGCGCAGGGGGACGACGTCAACGCGCCTGCTGCCGGCGGCGGCCGGGCGGCGGGCGGCGCAGCCGCAGGCGCGGCGGGCCGGGATGCCATGAGCGGCAGCGCCGACCCGAGCGAGGCTGTCAGCTCAGGTGATGCGAGTGGCAGTGAGGAGGAGGACGACGACGGGCAGGAGCCCAAGCAGGCCGGCAGCAGCGGGGGTGGCGGCGGGAGCGTGGGCCGGGGCGCGGCGGGGCGCCGGCGGGAGGCTGGTTCCGGAGCGGGGGAGGCCGTGCTGACGGACTCCGTCTCTGGGCGGCCCATGCGTAAGCGCAAGCAGGCGCTTGATTCAGAGATGTACCTCTACAACATGAAGCGCAAGTACCAGCGGCGGCCGTCAGGGACGGGCGAAGCCGGCTCGCCGGCTGGCGGCGGCGGCAGCGGCGGCGCTCACGCTGGCGGGGGCGGCAGCAAGCAGCAGTTGCACCTGGTGCCGCCGCCGGCACTGCACCAGGAGCACGACTCCCAGCCAGCGGCTGTGCTGGAGCCCATGCAGACTGATGAGGGCGTGCAAGCAGCAGATGCAGCCGCGGGCACCGCAACAGCTGGCGCCGCACCGAGCCTCGATCTGACCGCTGCTGCTGCGCCACCGGCTGACCCTGACGCAGCAGCGCCACAGAGCGCCCAAGCCGCTGAGCCAGCGGCTGCCGAGCAACCCACCACGGCTGCCCACGCACAGCAGGTGGGGCTGCCGGTGGCCGAGGCCGCAGCTGCAGCAGCAACGCCTGCGCTTGCTGCAGCTACCACGCTCACCGCCCCTCCCTTGACCCTCGCCCCGGCCGGGGTGCCCATGCCCGGTGCCGCTGCTGCTAATGGCGCTGCTGGTCATGCTTCCGTGCGAGCGCCCGCCGCTATGGCGCCGGCGCCGGCTGCCATTCCCAGCGCTGCGCCGCTGCAGCTGCAGCCAGTGGTGCTGACCGCGTCCGCCTCGCCGGCGCCCCCTCAGGCCTCGCTGCTCCAGCCGGCCGCACCAGCAGCGGCGACCATTGCCAGCACGCCTGTTACGGCCACGCTGCCACCGCCAGCCATCGAAACCGCGGCGCCGCTGCTGCTGGCCCCCACCCCTCCCCCAGCCCTGCCATCCCCCTCTCCTGCATCCGTAGCTGCACCCACGTCCGTAATGCCCATGGCGTCAGGGCTGCCCGGCGCATCCACACCTGCTGCGTTTGCCACGCCGCTGAGCGCGGCGCCGCTCGTGCCAGGGCTGGCGCCCGGCGTGGCCCCCACTCCGCCCGTAATGGACGCGTCCTTGCTGCGCGCCGCGAGCGCGCTGCTGTGCAACCCCAGCGTGCTGTCGAATGCGGCAGCGCTGCTGAGCAGCCAGGCGCTGGCGCAGCAGCAGCAGCACGCCGCGTCGCCCGCCGGCTCGGTCCAGGCGGCGCACGCCGCCATGCAGGCGCTGCAGATCAACATGGCGCTGAAGATGCTGCAGCAGCAGCAGCAGGGAGGACAGGGCGTGGCCGCGGCCGCCGCCGCCGCCGCCGTCGCCGCTGCTGCCGCCGGGGCTGCGGCGACCGCCTCGGCATCGACGGAGCCTGCAGCCGGTGCCAACACGACCGCCAACCTGGGCGTGAGCGGTGCCCTGCCAGGTGCCTTGGCCGCGCCCTTGCCTATTCCGGTCGCGTCAGCCGTTGCAGCAGCGTCGTCGTCGGCGCCCGCAGCCTTCCTGCCCCCAATGATGTTTGCTGCCGGCAACGCTCAGCCGGGCGCTGCAGCGCTGCAGGCGCTCACGGGCCAGGTGGCTCCGCAGCTGATCCAGCAGGCCATAGCCACGCTGCACAACCTGCAGGTGCCGCGCCCAGCCTTCCCAGCAGCACCGACGCCCCTCCCTGCTGCAGCGCATGCACCGCTGCCGCAGCAGACGCAGGTGCAGACGCAGCAGACGCAACCGGGCGTTCAACCACCAGCGCACGAGCCACCTCCCCCTCAGCCAGCCGGTTCGTCCGCCAGCGTCGCTGAGGCGCCCCCAGCAGTACAGACTACAGCGGTGGCAGCAGCATTGCCAGTGGACTCGCAGGAACCCAATATTCAGCCCGCCGCTAATCTACTGCCTGCCCAGGCCGAGCCGCTGGCTACCACCATACCCAGCCTGCCGCCCGCCACGGCGGTACAGACGGACACGCCGGCTGCTGCCGTGCCCCAGCCCGAGATAGTTCCGGCCGCTGCCACAGCGCAACAACCACCTGTTGCGCAGCCTGTGGTGGTGGCGGGCGGCGGCCCTGCAGATGGCAGCGTGCCTGTGGTCGAGCAGCAGCAGCAGCAGATGCTGCCTGCAGCAGGCGTGCTGCCGGTCAGCGCCTTCTTGCGCTCGCCGTCCTCGGCGTCCCTCGAGGCTGCGCAGCCGGAGGCGCAGGCGCCCGCAGGGCAGGAGGGCAACTCGGCGCCGGCCGCTCCCCCAGCCGCCGATGCCCCCTCCGCCGCGGCGCTTGCTGCAGCAGCCCAGCCGCCCGCTGCCCTTAATACTGATGTGGCGGCAGTGGCACACGCGGCACCCGGTGGCATCATCGCCACACTCGCCGGCAGCGATGCAGCGGGTGTCGCTGCACCATCAGCGCAGGCAGCGGAGGCGCCAGCGCAGGCAGGCGTGGAGCCCGTTGCACCCGTGATGCCCACCGCACCCCCGGCCACTGACGCAGCACTCGCTACGGAGGCACCCGCCTGCAGCCCGCCCTCCGAGCCTCCACTGCCCCTGGAGCCACCTGCTCCATTGCAGCCGCCGACCCCCGCTGCTGCTGCTGCTGCTGCTGCTGCTACCGGTGATGGGCCTGCCAGCGTGGAAGCGCAGGCTGTACATGAAGGTGGCCCTGACGCGGCGGGCGGAGCGCCGCTACCGCCCGCGACCACGTCAGTGTCCACGCCGGCGATGCAGGAGCAGCTGCTAGGCGAGCCCGCGCAGCAGCAGCAGGAGCCGGCAGGTGTGGCTGTGCCCGCCACGGAGTCGCCGCCTGCTGTCACAGACGCTGCGCCTTCTACTGCTGCGGATCCTGCAGGAGCTCCAGTTAAGGCAGAGCCTTCCGCGGCACCGCCATTGCCTGCAGTGGCAGGGCCCGCTTCCGCGACAGGCACCTCCGACAGGCAGCCGCTGAATGTTTTGATCAAGACCGAGCCGGCAGAGCCAAGCAGCCGGCTGCCGCCCCCACCAGTACCTGTTGCAGCTGGCGCTGGCAATGGCCCCAGCGCTGGCCCGGCTCAGCCGCTCGTGGCTGGAGGCGGTAGTGCGCCCGCTGCGTTCGGCCCTGCTGCCGCCGCCGGCACTGCAGCTGCTGCTAGTAATGGCGCCGCTCCAGGGGCAGCAGCAACAACAGGAAATGTGCCTCCCAAGGCAGAGCCTGATCAAGCTGCTGGTGATTGGGAGCTGGACGATCTCATGTCCCTAGCGTGGTAGACAACTGGTTACCGTAATACTTGGTAGCCTTTACTATGACCGTGCACACTTATGATGCTGGGCCTATGACAACACGCACATAGCCACGCATTCCACAGTCCTGGTAACGGCATGAAGATGGTAGGTAAATAGCTGCGGGAGGCTCGCATGATGGGCTGTGTGGTTCGGGAGGACCCCTGCGGTTGGAGTGCGCAGACACGCGTACGTTTCACTGCCGGAATGCCTGCACTGGCGTTTGGCATGGCTGTACACAGCGCGTAGTACACTATATACATTAGAGCTGACATGTGAGGTGATCCTGCTAGGAGTCATTGGGCTTTCGCTGACAGCTCACTTGTACTCATCAGTTGTAGTGGACGCTTATCTCACACACGGTTAACACCTGATTAACACACTCCTGAAGTGGGTGCCGCCATGCGTTTTACCCCATGCACCTGAACAACGCTATCCTGCACACATATGAGTACTCACAGCATGTCATAGTTTGGACGCCACTGACAATATGCTCATGGTTTCGAGGGTGTTTGTTCATCGTTGATGTATTGTTGAGCCGCACTTGTGGTGTGCTGGACAGTCAGTCGCACGCCTCTCACGCCACGTGGCCCCGCTGTTGTCTGGGCGTGAAGTGTTTACATTGCGCACGTGCATGCAATGCTTCCACGCATGGAAATGCATGGGTTGGATGAACCCCAGCAGCAGTCTAAACAGTGTAGTTCGGGGCGCGCTCGAGTGGGCAGGGAGACGAACAGAAGAGTGTCGTATGAGAAGAGTGACCAAAATGTGGTCCGGAGAATGAGAGGAGCAGCAGGACAGCCAAGCGCACGCAAGGCCGCGATGCATGCTGACAAAACCTCAGGCAAGCATTGCAGTGATATCCGAAGCTGCTGGAGCAAAAGCCGTGACGGGCTGGCTCCCGGCATCGAGACCCTCAGTGCTGGCCACGCACAACCTCGCCGAACAGCTTGGTCCTGACAGTGGGGAGGTTGGCCTGGTAAGAGACGTGCAGGCGGTCGTCGAGCGTGTTGTTGCACGTGATGCGCCCGTCGCCCGAGATCAGGACAAGGCCGCCGCAGCTGCGATACACAAAAGCCACGACACACACAGGTGCACATGCAAGACACACATTTTCAGTGCACACATGTAGGTTCCATCAATGTGTGCTGGCGACGGTGATGTCAGGTGTGCGGGCATGCGTTAGCCGTGAATGCTTACCAGGACTTGATGTCATCCCCAGAGTCGCTGGGGGGAGGCGGAAGGAACGTGGTGCTGTCCAGCGCAACCACCGGGGCCTCAGCTGCGAACAGTGCTGTGAACTGCTTCTTGGCGGGTTCGATGATTTCCTTGGCAAGCATCACGTCCACCTGCCTAACACGCACTGTCACCCTGGCCTCTCCGAGCTTCTTCATAGCCTGCGCAGACACAGGCGTTGCCATGCAGTTCAAGACAGTGGAGCAACAAACATCTCGCCTTAACCCCCCACGGAGAGAACCGTTTTGCTTGCATGCCTGACAACTGGCTGGCGTGTGCAGCTGCGCTTGCCTGCACTAGGAGGTCGGTCATTAGCTTCTTGTACGCGGTGGGGTTCTTAGACACGTCCTTGAGCTTGGTTTTAGCCTCTGCCAACAGCTCCTGGATGGACGCCTCCTTTGCTTTCAACACTGCCAAGCGCTGCTCGTTCAGCTGCTTGGAGTAGTCACTGCATACACGACAACCAATCAGCATGCACCAAGCTCAGCGCGTGTGGGCAGCATGCAACATAATCAGCATAAACAGCACTCCTGAAGTCCAAACGAAAGTGGTCGCTACTGGGATACGTGCACACGCGCAAACCCACATTTTCTTCTTGACCTCAATTTGGTTCTCCTTGCGCTCATACTCCTTGCGGATACGCGCCTTCTCTTGCTCGAGCAACTGCAGCTTTTCCAGGTTAAACTCCTACATGCCACAACAATACGTACAGAGTGCGTTGGAAATCAAGCACACACTGCCAACTTGCACGCGGTGCGCGCTCAATGATACCCAACAGCGGCGGTCAGCCTGCAGCAACACTGAAGAATACACCCTCGACCGTCCCAGGAGTAAAGCAATTCACTGATGATAACAAGCATCATACAAGGGTTCTGGCTAGCTTGATTCAGTGGTTTTTGGGGTGTGACTTGCCTCCTCTGCTGAGACCTTGATCTCGTTGGCCTTTTCCTCCGCTTCCTGCTTGATGAACTTCACCATCTGCTCGATTTGCTTCTCGACCTGCGCGAGGCGACAATTCCAGCGAGTAATTGGGGCTGGCGTGATAGCAGCGTCGGTCCCAGGGTTGCCAGGAACCCCAGACGAGTGCACCAATCAGTCATTGGCGCTAGGGGTGTGGTGGTCGCAACGACCACGCGCCCCACCTCTGACTCGTTCATGATTGCGAGCTTTTCGGAAACGAAGCGGTTAAAGGGTAGGTACAAGCTCGGATGAGCGGGAAGACCCTTTCGTCAGGCAAGGAAAATGTACACGGAGGACCACTGGAGGTTATGCCACGCCAGTAACACACCAAACCTTGTCAATGACTTGTGCAAGGCTCAGTCAGGGAAGTGCAGTGCCTCCCTGTGCAGACCAGGGCCATGCAACGTTGCATGATGCTCCATGCGCTCATGTCGCCCGTTCTGCCGCGTGTTCAGGCTTGCACAGGTCCCAGTCTTGCTTGCACCAGACCAAGATTTCACGAGAAGAACCTTTTAGCTGCACTGGTTCTCCCTCGGTGTCATAAGTGAAGAGCAAAATGTTGCTGTCGCGCAAGCCCTTCGTTGCAGCCACAAGGCCCTCAGCTGTGGTTAGGCGTCCGACAGTCGCTGTGCAGGTACTGAAGCGCGTCGTATCGGTTCAACTGACATATGGTTCGTGTATGACTGTGTCTTAGGCGTTTCTTTGGGCGGTCTCGCCGTTCGTGGGCGCTTTACCCCTGGCCCTGTACACTGTTGGCCAGTCCGTGGTGGCCTGCCACTGCAAGCATAGTGCCATGGCCCTGTGCTGGAGTCTAGAGTCTTCACTGCTACTCTGAGCAATCCGTAATAGTGGGGCGGGTGCTTACGTGTGGCGAATCCGCGTATGGTGATGGCCATCAATTCGTTTGTGCTTGGCGCCAGCGCTGCTCCAGTTCAAAGCCGCACTATGCCTGCCTGCTGCATCTGGTGCCTGCTAAAATGTGTCCATACATTTTGCCTGCAGGCGAAGTTGAGCCTCTCCGGTCTGGTCGCTGAGGTTGGCAGGGCGCAGCTGAAGAAGGAGGTGCCCCCAGTCCAGGTACGTTGAAGCGCATACATTCATAGTGCCAGGATGTGTGTTGTTTGTCCTCTTTGGTGTGGCTGGGTCTGTTCTTGGGCTGTATGCGCTTTGTATATTGGTCACACGAGGGTGGCCGCCGTGCGCGCTCTCCGTTCGCAGGTTGGCGACAACGTAAAAATTGGCCTTGCAGTGGTTGAGGGAAATGGAAAGACCAGGACTCAGAAGCTGGATGGCGTGTTGATTGCGGAGCACGGCGCGGGCACCAGCAAGACGATTACCTTCCGCAGGGTGTTTCAGGGCGTGGGTGTGGAGCTCGTGCTCCCGCTGCACTCTCCTGCCCTTCAGTCGGTGGAGCTTGTCCGCCGTGGCAGGGTGAGGCGCAGCAAGCTCTACTACCTCCGTGACCGTATGGGCAAGTCTGCCAGGCTAAAGGAGGTGCTCGGCACCAAGAGCGCTGAGTCTGTGAACGCCCGCAACGCCGCTGAGAAGAAGGCAGCCCTGGCAGCAGCGCAGGCGCAGTAGCCAGTTTAAAGCCTACTCCTTGCCTTGGACCGGCAGCGGGGTGAGCACCTGTCGCCTGGTGCCACTATCGCCACCAACGTTTTTGGCGCTGGTGCAAGTGGCCCTGCTGGGCGCTTGGGCCGTTGGCAACACCCAAACAGTCCAAGCACCTGTTGGGTCTTGCCTGGTAGTGGGATCCGGAGAACTAGCAGCCACGCTGCTGTGTGTTTGGCACAAACACTTCGACATTTTTGAGCGCGCTCAGGGCAGGGTGCCCCTTGACAGCACGTACCAAGTGCACAGCGTTGTCAGCTGTTACGCGCTCTCGTGCCTACATGCAGGAGCAGTTTTGTTTCCCAGCTGCTGCAGCACTTGAGCTTGTTGTACAGCACGGAATGGGGTGCCGTCTTGAACCTGGCACAACCACCACGCACCTGCGGGTCGCGTATGTGAGCGCCCAAGCGTCACTTTGCACCCATCGCATGTGTACTATCACATGCGTTGCGCTGCGTGCGCAGCGCTCACTGCGGCTTCCTCTGATACCTCGCTGTAAAATGGGACGTTCGCTGATGCACACGAATCATTGCCGCCATGTTATATGAAACAGCAAATGAAACAGCATACCACGCTGCACTTGAGTGTTCCAAAACATTTGGTTCCCGTGGAACCATGCAGTATGCGTATGCGAGCACTTGTGTGTGTCCACTGTGCACATGGGGTTATGCCAGCACGTCCCAGAACACGACGGATCCATCAGCAGCAACCGACACTAGCTGACGGTCGTCCGGGCGGAACGCGAGCTTGGTCACGGGCGCGGTGTGCACGCGCGCGGCAGCCAGCTCTTGCCCTGTCTGCACGTTCCACAGCTTGACGACGGCGTCAGCGCCACCTGGGCACATACGACACACCACACGGTGCACAGCAGGCAGGATGCGTCTGTCAGACAGGTTTATGGTTGGCTTGGGCAGGCAGGCTCCCGCTCATAACGCGGAGGGTGTGAGGCAACCAGAGGGTAGCTGAGCGGTAATGCTGGCAGGCCTGACGCCCATTAGCTCGTGCCCCATGAAAGGTGACCACATGCAGCCAGAAGCACACATTCACTACACATTCTCGGCATTTGCATCAGAGGTACCATGCAGTTCCTTCCTCTTGTTAGCAGTGACACCTATCCGATGTTTACACATTCGCGGCCCGATGCAATTGAAGAGGACGCTCATATCGCATGAACGTGCCAACAAGTGATAAGACCTCTCCCCAACAATGCTCGCATCAAGTAAACAAAGTGGCTGAGTGCGAGAACTGTTAACATGTGGGCAGTTGGGCACAAAGCACCCAAGTGCTAAGCGGCATATACAAATGGCCCATACTGCGTAGTGCGAAGTCAGCCGCACAGGCGCGCGCGCGCATACACACACCTGTGGCCAGCAGGCCGCCTCGGTGGTCGTACGCGACCGCGCCTATCTCCCCGGCGTGAGCCTCCACCACGCTGCGCAGCGCGTCCGGCGCACGCACGTCCCACAGCTGCAGCTTCTTGTCGACGCTCACGGTTGCGACCGAGACCTGCGCGGCGCGTGACGGCGGCGCACAGCAGCAGCAGTGGCACCCAACGAGCCGGCAGCGGGTCATGCATAACCAGGCATCCAACCAGGCGGCAGCGGGTCATGCAGACATGCATCGCTGGGCAGCTGGGCACTATCATGGCAAACCGCCTCCTCCCATGTGCAGCCTAAGCAACGAAACAGGCAACCAGGCGGTGATGACGGAGCACCGGAAGCTACGAGTGCGCACGAGGCGCGCGTGTGCACGCGCACACGCAACATGGTATGAAGTGCAGCGGGCGCAAACGAGCGCGCATGCTACTGCGCCGCACGCCCCCCGTCGCACGCCGTACTCGTCATGGACCTCACCCACGTGTCCAGTACGTCGTGCGTGCTGTCATGTACAACACCCAGCCATTGCGGCCCACAGGCCACAGCTCTGTATAATGATAATTGCATCCCGTGGGGCCACAGCTGTGTGCGTCACAGCTGGTTACGCGCGCTTAGCACATCGCACACTCATTGGCCTTGGCCTTGGTTTTGTCCTCCTCTTGGCGCTAACCTTCCCAGCTTACCTGATCTGGTGACACCGCTAGCCCCTTGAACACGCTGGGGCTGCGCCATGACGCGCGGGCCTTCTCCTGGTGTACATCCCACAGCGTCCAGCTGCATGCAGCACACGCGCCACGTCATGCATGGGGTACACACGACACGTCATGCATGCGGTGCACACGACACATCATACATGGGTGGTGCATGTGGCGCAGACAGGAGCCAGCAGCAAGCAGCACGGCTCAAAAAGCAGAACATGAATCGCTGCACCAGGCAGAGGGGTGCAGTCAAACTCCAACTCAAGAGCTGGAACAGGGCGCATTTGCCGCAGCCTGAGCCCTCCACCCATTCATGCGCGCTCGCAGCGCATTGCATGCACGCGCGGATGACCAAGCGTATAGCACAACCCGCACGCATGGCGGCATGCGCGAAGCACCAGGCAATCCTCGGGCTGAGTCGGGCGGCATAACTCAAGCATGTGGTGAGCTGACTGGAAATTCATCAGGACAGTGGAAGAAGTACTTTGCGAGCGCGCTCACGTCAAGTTGTCAGTCAAGTGATGTGGGGCTGTGTGCTTCTGTCACCTGCTGTGATAAGGCTTAATGACTATCATATTATGTGTGCCTCCCGCTTAGATAAGGCTTGATCACTATATGGGGCTGCTGTCACCTACCCACCTGCGGTCTTCACTGGCCGCCACTATGTGCGCGTCGTCCGCCATGACCCGGATGTCGGCGATGCGCCCGGTGTGCATCTTCATGTGCGCCGCCATCTCGCGCGTGCGCATGTCCCACGCACGCAGCTCCCCGCCCATGCCCCCGGTGGCGAAGAAGGCGCCTCTGCGGCCACCCAGGCAGGCGCGAGCATGACATCACACCGCAACAGGTTCGTGGCCTGGATTCGGCCCAACAACAACCTTCAGTGCACAGCTGTCGCTATTGGCAGGGTGGCATCCTGAGGACCGCGAGTTTAATGAGGACGGGTGGGCCAGGCAGCACTGGGTGCATCCTGCTACTGTAAATCATAAATGATTCTAAATCATTGTATGCCAACCAGTATTTCGGTGGGGCTGAGTTGCAGTGCTGTTGGGTGAGTACAAAGCAGCTGAGCACGCGGGGCCTGTAATCATGCGTGCTTTACGACGGGTCCATCACACGCAAGCCAATCCAAATAAGCCTGCATACCAGCAATGAGCACGTATGTGCGTGCGTGTTGACATAAGATTCCCGTGGGGCCATGCAGTGTGCATACCGTATGCGCGTATGTGGGTGGGTGGGTGGTGCATTGTGGCCCACCTGTTGGCCAAAGCAATAGAGGCCACGCCGCAGGAGTGCGAGAGTGCGTGCGCGCCAGGTATCGTCCACAGCAGCGCACACGTCGTGCCGCCGGCGCCGCGCGCGTGGCAGCGCACGTTGCCGTCGCCCCAGCCGCTGATTATGACGTCCGGGGTCAGCGCCACGCACAGCGCCCCGCCCGCGCCCGCGGACTCCCTGACTCGACACACCAGCGAAAAATCCTGTACGTACGCCACCATGCAGCCAGCGGCCAGCCCGCAAGCATCCTCCATGCGCTCATGTCTTCACAATCTGGGCCCCATGCGGACACATGCTGCACAGACGCGGGGCAGCATGGGAGCGTGCCGGGTGTCCATGCGACGCAGCGAGCGATGGTGTGTTGTGTCCCGTGTTGCGAGCGTGCAGGCAGCGCTCACAACTGCTTTAGCAGCTCGAGCATGTGCACATTGCGTCATGCAAAACGGCAGCGTGTTGTGCAGCGAACGTGAGCTTTCGCCAGTGCATTGTGTTCTCGCTCCAAAAGCGCTGGCATGATGCCGTACCCGCGCGCATGACCGTCACATCACGCACCTGAGTGCTCCACACGCAGACCTCGTTGTCGATGCTGCATGTGGCGACGGCATCGCTAAGGCCCTCCGCAAACGACACCCCCACCACCGTGCCTGTGTGCCCCAGGGAGAGCGTGCTGACCTGCACGCCACGGTACCACGGCAACACGACATACACGAACAAGCTCCTGTTCAGCCGGGCGGGCGGCGATCCCGGTAATCAACCTCCACACGGCAATCGGAGCAGCGAGATGTGCTCGGTGCGGATGGGTTGGGTGCGGCTGGTGAGCGGCTTAGTGTTACAGTACGCGGATGCTGAGGTGTGGTGCAGCGCAGAGCTCGCAACAGGCGCGCCAAGGAGCGGGCCGCCAGACCCTATGCGCAGGGCCACAGCCGTTGGCGCCGCCCAGATGCATCCTGCAAAGAGCCCTTTCCCCTTTCCCCCTACAGGGGGCATATCCGCACGTTACAACCTATAACGATACTTCTGTGACACGGGCGCCTGCTGCTCCTCCATTGCGCCCTCGCTACCCTCATCCCTTCCCCCCCCCACGCACACCCTGTTCCTCCCACAGTCCTCCCTTCCTGAGCTCCCGGTCTGCAGGTGAGGCTGTCACCCGCCTGTGCCCCGTACCATGACCCGACCCTGCACCGGCAGCCGCAGGCTCACAAGCTCACCCACCGCGCACGCATGCGCGGACGGATCCAGCCGGACACACGCGAACCTAGATCCTGTTGAGAGCTACCAAATACCAAAACCGCCGGGTAACCACGGACGGCCCCCACATGACATGGTACGGTATCTTGTTTAAATGGGTAGTTGCGTTTATAGGCATGTTGGACGTTATTCACCGTCTCTCAACAGTCAACACCTAACTACCTGCAGCGTGGCGCTGGCGAGGCGCAGCACGGCGCCCTGCGTGGTGCCCAGCAGCAGCGCGGAGCCGTCGGGCGTTGAGGACAGCGAGGAGATGCTGCAGCCGGGGGCGCCGGCGAAGGGGCGCAGCTCACGGTAGTGCTGCTCGTGGTTGAACAGCGTGAGTGAGCCGTCGCGCCCGCCCACCACCACCTGCGCCATGACACACACACTCAAATATTGCACACAGCCCCTTCCAACGGACCTTGCTCGCCTAGTCCCGTGACCGCCATGCCCCCGTCGGCATATACTCGTATCTCACTCAAATCTCACTACACGCTCACCTGCCCCCCTATATCTTATCAAACTACAAGCACAACAAGCACTGGCCCCCACATCTGGCCAGCTCATTCATCAGGTAGGTTCATCAAGTACTGCTCAGTGCTCAACAATCACCAACATGACATAGTCACGCTCTACTGTTCCCTTGCTCATCAAGCAGGTGAGGGCGGTGGCTGACCTCCACCCGGGCCCCCCCCAGACACACCTGCCCGGCAGCATTCTGCATGAGCGCCCCCACGCCGCCGCCGCACACCGGGTGCGTCATCTGCACGGCGCGCCGCTGCACGTTGATGGTGGCGATGTCCGCCGAGGCCGTGCCGGCGTACAGCCACTGCCCGTCAGCGCTGAAGAGCAGCGAGGTGTAGTCGCGCCGCACGGTGCCCGGGTTGACCTGCGTGTGAGTGCATCGAGTGAAGGCAGCCCGCCGCCCACCGTCAAGCTTACATACTGCCTACACATGCCACCCTAAACATCGATGATGGGCAATGCACAATGCACCCACACCCTTGCATGAATTCCAGTACCGAATGTGGCCCTCGGTTTGGATTTACATGCATACTCAATCCACATGGGTTGCAATGGGCTATGTCGCTACGGACCATGGTGCTGAACCGTCATGGTTGCAAAACCAGCAATACGGTAGTGTTCTGTGGTCGGCAAATGCAAGCCTGCGGAGTAGCCCCCAACTCGAGATTAACCCTGTCACGCCTCCACACTCAGCGGAGGCTGTAACCGGATCGAGGTTTATGGCTTTGTCCGAATCGAAAAGCCGGGCCTTAGCCATCATTTATTTATGTGTCGAGGCAGCCGCCAGAGCGAGCGAGCGCTGCAAGGCCGCCCAGCACGAACCTTGGCACTTGAGATGACCCCGGTGAAGGGCTCCAGCGTCCACAGCGTGATGTCGTTCTCACACGCGGTCGCGAACACGTACGTGCGTCCCAAGGGCCCCGGGGTCCAGGCCGACGCCTTCACTTGCTGCGCGGGTGTGTTGCGGGCGGCAGGGGCGCGGCAAGGGCACGGCAGCAGTACAGCCGAGGCGATCAAACACAGCAAGACGGACTGATGAAGTCGCCTCGGGAGCGGGCGACTGCCACGGTCTCTGGGTCTGTCGCCGCCAGCCTTGAAACATGTCAGCACCCGGCAATCACTTGCATGGCAACGCTCCAATGTAGCTCTCTCCCATGCAAGCGTGCTTTCTCTGAACCCCTCTTGAGGGCGGCCTTGGGCCTCTGGCTGGCTGGACGAGTGTAAACAAAGGTCATCCCCACTCCTCAGGCGCAGGTGGCTGCGTTGCTGTTACTGCGGTTCCCATGCATCCACCTCGGGTGTATGGGAAGATTGGGAACACCACCTGTAACTCAAGTCAGTCAGTCACCTTTTGGGGCTCCATGACGGCCTTGGCCACGATCTTCCCCCCTGTAGCGGTGTCCAGCACGTACAGCTTCTGGTCCTTGGCGGAGCCCACGCTCAGCAGCAGGCGGTCGTCACGCGAGAATGATACGCTCGCCACCGCGTGGTCATGCTCCTGGAACCTGCACGCACGCACGCGCCACCCGCCCCCCCACACCACCACCACCATACATCACAGGAGCTCAGGTTTGGGTGCATGTGGCTCACAGGCGCATGCGCTGACGCGCATGCATGCAGCGTTGCGCACTGCATGCCGCGGCGCTGGTGTGCAGTCTTCTTGCCTACCCTCTTACCCTCCCTCCTCGCGCTGTCCCTCCTGTCAGGCGGGCCGCCCACGCGGTGTGGTGCCTTCACGCACCTGAACCGAGGCGCCAGCGTGGCCATATCCCAGCAGATAACGTCCGAGTTGCGCCCCTGCTGCCCTGACGCCATCATCGCGCCGGTATGCTGCGCGCACGCACCAACATGGTTGCTGCCCTTTGCTACTGTCCATGTGTATGTTCGCACTTGAGGGTCCATTCCATGGTGGGGTGACCGGCACTCACGTGATGGCATCGCACATGCCAAAAGTACTTGAACAACGAGTCACGTTGGCAAGCGTGGATGACAGGTAGGGCCACACACACAAGTGCACCGTGTGCGGGCATGCAGGCCAAGCAGCTCACCGACATGTCGAAGCATGTTATGTTGTCGTCGTGCTGGACCAGTACCTGCTGCGGCGCGATGGGGCTCTGCAAGTATCGCAGCAACATCGATGGGCAAGCCAGGTAAGCAGCACCACTGCACACCACGCTACACACGGCGTGCTAAGCTTGTCGGACGTGCTTCGATCTCCTGAGAATGAATCGGCGTGCTCAAGGAGGCAAAAGGCCTGCGATCAGCCTGACGCTGATTTCGCTTTGTGTTATTGTGTTGTGAAGCTGACCGCAAGCTGCTAAGCATGAGGCTTATGTATGCTCATGATGCCCCACTCATGCTGCGTCACGCTTGGCCTGCTAGACTCATCTACTTACTTCACTCGTGACCACGACTGCTGCGCCCGACACGTAGGCAACGGTGTATGTACCCATAGCACCTGGGACACCTCGCACGCTCCCAGTAAGGGCTCCACTGCAGCACAAAACAGTGACATTTCGCTGGTTCCGATGTTTAAATGCGCAGGTCTGAGTCCGCACTTGCACTTCAACACATGACTAACAGAATATCAGGGTGTCTTCAGGTATTTCAAAGCGCACACAAGCTCACTTGATACCCTTCCGGTGCCGGAAAGCGAGTGCCATTTTGTGCGCCGCCAATCCTTACGGGAGGCCTTCACGTTTTACAGTGGTGCCCAGCTAAACAGAATGCACAGGTTTATTATAGAACTTCCAGCCTGTGATACGATGTAAATAGTAAAGTTGTTCTCATGGCAGTACTTCGGCTTCGTGGTTCCAGAGCAATTGCCGAAGTAACCGCAAAGGCTTTCATGAAAGGCAGGTCATCGTCTCGAAACACAGCGGACAAATGACATCCTTGCTTTCAAACGTGCCTAAAAATTCGTGCAAAACATAGCAGGTGTGCTTCTTCTGTGCAGCTGAGCGCCCTTCCCAGCAGCAGCGACCAAAATGACTACTCGGGATAGGCGAGGAAAGCCAGCGTTCATCGCCACTGAAAACAACCTGGGAGGTGCTCATCAGATCCTGTCCGACTATGTGAAGATGCAGGGCGTGCTCAAGGTGAGTTTACGCCTTCCAGGTATGCGCCCACCACATCGCTGAATTGTCCAACCAAGTCATTTGCGACCTCATGAGGCTGCTCTCTCTAGAACGTTTGTATGCCTCCGTGACTTTTCCAGGCATATGCCAACGCACCATCCGTGGGTGCGCTGTTGAATTTTCCGGACTTGCCAGCGCACCCTTCCAAAGCACAGACGTTGAGCTACAACAGGGCCGTACGCAGAGCAGCTGTGGACCTGACAGCCTTCAACCACCTCAGTGATATATACAATATGCACAGGTATGCTGCCATAAGCGCGAAGCGTGAATCGGGCTTGGCTTCAACCGTCAAAGGTTGAGGAGGGCTGCTTGACTGAGAAATTGCAGGTGCTTTGCTGTTGCCTGAGATTCAACCAGACCAGCTGGCTGCATTCCATGCATAGCACAACCGCACTGGTCTGTTAACTTGCTGTGCAGACGGATTGAGGAGAGCTACAGTGAAACGGAGCGGCGGAAGAACGCTTGGGACGTTTCCGTGAACCCCGTGTATCAGAAACGGACTGTGGGGTTCGCAAAGAGCCTACTAAGACAGGTGTGCCTGTGCGGCCGTAGTGTTGCAGCCATCTTGCGCGTGGTAACGTGTAAGTCTGTGCGTTGTTCCTGGTTGTTCACTCACCCTGTTGAGTGTTGACCCGCCCTGAAGTGCGTGCTGTTGGCGGACGGTGCACATGCACACTTGTGTATCTACTAGCGACATGTCCCTCTGGATGCATGCTTCTTGGAAAAATGCTCAAATCCCATGCGTGCACATGATCGCCTGCACCGGCACCCGGGTGTACCGGACGGGCTGCATCGTCACGCCGCAAGCCCCGTACTGATGACCTCAACTGCAAGCCTGCACCCTTGCAAACCGCCGCAACCGGCGCTCGCGCACCAGGGCGCATGCACAACGGTGCACTGCGTGCTCGCACATCAGACAACCTAGCGCGGCCCGCGATACGGTGGGCCCTGCCCCTGCCTGCTGCGCGTTTGCTGTGCAGGAGGTGGACCGCTGGGGGAACGAGCTGCGTGACCTCACACACGCCGGCACACGCCCCGGGAGCGCCATGCCCTCGTTCATGCCGCAAACAAAGCTGCAGCCGCAGAACCAGTCGCAGGCACAGTCGCAGACGTACACCCCCCGCCGCCAGAGCTACGACTACGGATACAGCTACACCGAATTCCCCGCGCCCCCCAACCCCAACCGCCGCCGCCACAGCCAGAGCGGCGCCCGCGGCGCGTCGGTGCAGACCGCGCAGCGGGCGTTTGCGGAGGCTCCGCTGGACGCGACTCTGGGCTACTCAACGCTGCGGCAGCTCCAGTGCGGCGGGGGTGTCGGGTTCGAGGGCGACGGCGACATCCACGGCGACGGGTACGCGGGCTTCTCTGTGCGGCAGTCGATGGCGGACGCCTTCCCCAGCGGGCGCTACCAGGACGCCATCCGCGCGACCGACCACGAGATCTACAAGAAGGCCATCATGCAGGTAAAAGGAAAGAAAAACAAAGGTACCCTCGGCCATGCACTGCAGCTGCATGCGTTGTGGACATTCGCCAACTTCAACAGCCAAACGGGTTGTGTGCGCCTGTGCATAGCAGGCGAGGATGGCACAAGAAATTAAAATTGATGCATCACCATCTGCAACGCAGGCTGCATTTGTGTGTTAGAGTTATTTGCTCCCGTGGAGCCATGCAGCGTGCAGATGCTCGAGGGAGGATGGAAATTGCACCTGATGATGACGAGGTGTGCACTTATGTGTGGTAGGGTGGAGCATGGCGGAGGGGTCCGCTGGACGGAATGCACGACACACACAGATACAGCGGGCACCTCTTCCTAACACAGACACCATGCGTCACCACCGCCCCACAGCTGCACTTACCATCAGCTCAGCGCTGTGAACATCATGCGTGCTAACAGTCTGTCGCGCTTGTTGCTGTCGAGTCCCACAAAATCATACCAGCACCCTGACGTGCCATCCCATGCGGTGCTTGGCGTACTGCTGTACTGCTGCTTCCCTCGATGTAGGATGTGGTTGACAACCGCCTGTACCGCGAGCGCGACCTCAAGCGCCTGTTCAGGCAGTACGTGAAGCTGGCGCCGCTGCGGGACAAGGACCTCGTGGAACGAGTGGTGGGCGAGCTCAAGCAGGAGCTGGACGTGCGGTGACATGACTAATGAAGTACGGTAATGAGTGACACGGTATGACTAATTCGAGTGATGACTCATCTGCTCGCCCTCCCTGACAACAACAACGCCGTTTGTTGCAGAAGCAGTGACAAACAGCAGACCGCACCGCAGCTGGTTACATCTGCAATCGCTGCCCACAACATCGCTTGGGCGTTTCCTATCGTTGTTGGGATGGGAGTGCGGGCGTGTATCGACCCGGCCGCGATGATGCCTGGGGAGCTGTATGATGGAGTTTGGAGCGAGCTGGCGGGCGTGGGTCAGCTGCAGAACTGCCGTGTGGCGTCCTGAGTGTCTTAGCGGCTCACATACGGTATGCCTTGCCCATGTCACGGCGGCGTTTGCGTCTGCGGTGTGCAACATCAGCGGCGTTGGCAGCAGCGCCGGCAGCAGCGCCAGCAGCAGCCGCTGTGAACAACATACCGCTCTGTCACCTGTTCAAGCTCACAAGGTCTGAGCGACCAGTGGCGTGATGGACAATCGACAGCAGCAGAGCCCATGCGCACTTCATGGCCATATCACCGTACCTCCTTGTCTTCTGCTTTACCTGCCGCTACCGTGCATCAGCACGGGATGCGCGTGGCGCGCTGCTGCTGAAATTCCGTGGCCAAGTGTTACGATACAACATCGCATTCTGACATGCGAGAGCGTTTAACATGCACGAGCGGCCTCAGTGCTGGCCATTTTGACCAGCGCATGCGCTGCCTTCACTTACACAGTTAACGAGCGTGCGATTTGCAAAGTCCCAAACCACCAAAGTGTACAGGTACTGTTCGCTTGGCTTCGTACCCTGCCATGTTCTCACTACCTGTGACCTCCATTGTGACCTTCGTTATGTACTTGCCGTATGCGTCTTCCTTTCTTACTCATCCGTCTTTGAGCAATCGCAGGCTTCCGCCAGCACCGCTCGTGTACTGTACTGCACTGTACTGCACTGCTGCGCGCAAGCGTGATTCTGCATCGTCCACGTCACACACCTCGCATGTCACCTTGTCGTTGTACCCATGGCGCCTAGCAGCAGCAGGCATGTTCACCCTCATCGCTCCCCGCCGCATTGCACACAGGTCTGACCGGTGTGCGCATCATCCGACCTGCCATGCATCCTATGAGGTCGCTTGTGAGGTCGGTAACACTTCTTGCCCTCCCTTGTTGCACACCCGTGATCCGGCCGGCATTCCTGCTATTCTTTGCACATGGTTTGCGGTGCTACCCGGGGCCTGAATGTGGGCATCACGCGACAGCAGATCTGCAGGAGCCGCAAAGTACAGCCAATGCCTCAGCAGCTTGTTGCGACAAGCCACAGAACACTGTCAAGCCTTGAGCGCTCAGAGGTTGGAGCGAGAGGTGCACCCGATACACCATGTGTGGCAGGCCGCAAGCTCTAAAAACCAAGCCAAACCAACCTACTACCTAAGTGGGCTCAATAAAATGCAGCAATACAGCAAATCACTAGCAGGGCAGTGGTAGCGATAGTGGCAGGGGTGGTGAATGGAGGGCCGGCCAGGCGTCGGCAAATGGCGGACAAGCGTCCCCTGAACACGTCAGCTCAAACGGAGAGCTTGCCCAGAAGGCCGGAGCTCGCTAGACAGCATAAATGAAATGCAACACACGCTACAACATGCAGCACCAGGCAGCAAAGCACGCCTCATGCATGAACACCGAACCGATCATGATTCCATGAACAAAAAGTGAGCGGGTCGGCTGCCAAGCATATCTTGGGGTAGCGCAGAGAGACGCAGCTGGCAAAGCGCGGCTTGGGCGCGACATGCAACACGCAACGCGTACGCTACTTGATGCAGCAGCTGACGCGATGCGCACGCCGATAGTATGCTGTGGTGCCTTGTCATAACATCCCTAACAGCAGCACGAGAGGTAAAGGAACGCTGTACAGCCCGCTGCCAAAGGAACCGCCAAGGGAGCTGATTTCAACCTCCACAGCGTCCCCTTGTGCTCAACAATGGCGTCAGCACAGTTTGACCCACGCTAATGTGACAACCATGCATTAGCGTGTGCGGTCAAGCCGTGTTCGGCGGCGTGCGTGCGTGTTGGGAGCGTGGGGGATTATACGGGGACTGGTCCAGCTGCAAGGGTGGGCGGGTTTGGCGGATGTGGGGGGTGTTGCTGGCGGATGTCATCATGGGGGGAGGGCAGTGAGTGAGTGAATGTGCTCGGTGCTGCTCCGTGTCATCCGATCGCGGCGCCCTGTCTACTTGAAGCTTGGGTCGCCCGACTGGAACTCCTTGGGGATGGCTGGCACAGCGAAGGGGTCCTCCGTTAGGTCCACCACCTGCAGCAGGTCATCCAACCAACCAAATTCATGTAAGAAAATCATGCAACCAAAGTGTTTAACGCAATCATCCAACCAAATCATCCAACCAGGCACGTGCAGGCGTCAGGCTGCAATGCACTTGCCGGCAGGTGTGGAACAATGCGTGGCGAAGATGCATGGCATGTCGGCATGGTGTGTGGACGCGTGGTAGACACGGTCGGGCCATCAGTGCACAGCTGGGTGGTGCGTGGGCGGGCGTGTGCGGTGGCTGCCAGCGCAATGTGCGCGATGTGCAGCATGCATGCACGTGCGCTCACAGGGGAGGGCTGCTGAAGCGGTGCTGGTGCTTTGGTGGCTGTGGCGGCCGGGGCCCTGGCCCCTACCCTGCCGGTGCGCTTGCGGGTCAGGAAGGGGGTCCCGTGGGGCCATGCAGCGTGATCCCGTGGGGCCATGCAGTGGGCATACCGGTGTGCCTCGGGATAGAGAATGCTGGCCCTATGTCAAGGCGTCTGGACGATTCTGCACTTGTGCGCAGCTGCATTATGTCCAACTGTCCATGCAGGCCAAGTGCCGTGAGCGTGGCAGCGCATGCATGCATGCCGATGCTCAGCAGGCCCCGCTCATGCGAATGCATTAGGAATGACACGCATCACCAATTTTGCACTCGGAAGCTGCCCTACCGGTTATTAGGTCTATTGGCATTGTGCAGCATGCATGCGCTGCATGCAGCATGTGGGTGCGATCATGGACCTGGACCCAGGCAACGGTCTGCCATGCGCATTGCACAGCAGACGCACCTGCGACACAGGCGGAGGCTCAGGTGTGCTGCCAAACAGCGATGAGAACCAACCGCCACCGCCGCCTCCAGCCGCCGCCTCCGGACCGGGCATGGCCATGCCAGGCGTGCCGGGCATACCTGATCGGAATGAAACCAACCATGCCACAGTGTAGCAAAATTTTCACACTCGTATCGCGTGAAAGGCCGCATGAGGCATTGGAATTTTAAGGCTGTGGCACGCACAATTAAGGTGACCAGGGCTAGCCACACGTGTGTTGCTGCATGACACGGGTGCGGTTGGTGCCACACGTTTGGCTCGCACAGCAGCACCACAGGGCACCTCCACAGCCAAGGGCTTGACACCCCCTTTGAACCACTATGCATAGATACAGAAGGGGTCATGTGCAGGCCAGGATTGTTCGCTTGTGCTCGAACAGTTCTGTGAGGTGCATCACTGCAGAGCTTACCAGGTGGGGGCGGGCCCAGGCCCGGGCCCCCGGGGCCACCAGCCATCGCAGGGTTGTAGGGCACACCAGGCGGGGGAGGTGATGTGAGCTTGCCAAGGGCGATGCCCAGACCCTCAATCAAAGCCTGCAGGACAGCGCACACCAAGAACCAAGCCAGTGAGACACTGACAATTAGCGTTTGTCGTGATGGCGAAACCGCCACCTTCGGGGGTGCAAAAGACCTCATCAAAACTCACCAATAGAAAACCTCCGAAAATGGCTGACTTGGCTGCAGACTTTAACCCAAAACGTAGCTGAAGGAACCCGCCCGTAAGCGCGCCGGCGCCAATCGCATTCCAGGGGTCCTCCTGCAGCAACACATGCAAGGCCCCTTACGTCAGTGTTGATAGTTCTGAGCAGCAATAGAGACCTGAGGATACGGACACAATGCAAATACAAGCTGCAGTACGGCCACGGTGTCGTACGGACGCGGCACGCACTGTTCTATGCGTCGGGCCGTACCTTGTGCCTGATCGCTTGGAGCGAGCAGTCAAATAGCGAGAACGTGAGACCCCAGTTGGCGAAACTCCCCCCAAGGCGCGGAGACTCCCGTCGCAAGGCCTGTAACGCATGAGCATGCAACCAGCAGCGCCGATCGATCAGGGTCGCCTCACCGAACTGGCGGCTTCACGATACAAGGGACCCACACCATGAGGCGACGGTCAGAACACATCCCACTTTCACTATACATATGAGAAGCATTGAACAGCGCTGGCAATATTTGCACGGCTGCAGGTCTTCTGCACTAGCGCAGCGCTGTGCGCAAGCTCTCCAACGCGACGACACGCCGATGAACCCCACACACCTCAAGGGCTCCCTTGACTCTATAACCAGAAGGTGAGTTTTTCATGCCTTTGATGAAGTGCCAAACGCCACCACCAACGGCGCCCATGGCAAAGGCTCCGCCGATGTCATCCAAGATGCGGTCTGGGCAAGGCTCACGCTGGTGCTCCATCATGGGCTGCTGGCCCTGCTGTGGAGGAGGTGGGGGCGCCATCTCTCCGAGCTGTGTGTCCTACGGCCACACTCGACTCAGGGCCTGCTGTGAGCTACCAGAACAGCAACGTGCCGCACGTGAAACGTGCACACAAACCCTGCACTCAGCGCTGTCGCTATGGTCGGAAGCGTAGGAGAGATACAGCAATGTGGCCAGACAATGTGTCGAAGCACAATGCCTCAGCTACGTAGCTATGGCCGGAATGATTGGCGCCGACGTTCTTAAATGTGATGCTACGTCGATCATAACGTCCAATCCTGCAGCAGGTGAACAAGAACGCAGCTCATACACGCGTGTGTCAACCTTTGTTGTTGCGTGATACAGTCTCTCCTTGTGTCTGCGCAACCCTGCACCCCTAACCTCGTCGCAGGCTGTTGTTACACTTCCGACATAGTAGTTCCACAGCAGAAGCCTGCCAGCAGTTGCTTCGCCTTACACAAATGGGGTTTATCCCCAAGCACAAGCAAGGAGGCCACCGGCCGATGCCAGGTGCACCGCCCTCTGGTGGCGGCGGCGGCGGCGGGGTGCAGAAACCAGGACCCCGTGCCCCAGGCAAGCCTGGTAGCAAGAAGAAGCTGCCTTCCCTGAAGAACCGGATACGTGGAGTGGAGAGACTGCTTCGCAAGGTATGGTAAACACCCGGCAGTCACCATCGTCGTGCCCGTCATTGTTACGAATCGTTCGTAGCACTGCGGCGGTAGTGCGTTTGGAGCTCCCTGGACAATGCTCACTCCACGGTTTCGTCCAGACTTCAGTGTACACTGTACTTGTGTCGTGCGCTCTTAAAGTCCACACAACCCTTGCGTGCTTGCAGGCCGACCTCGACCCTCGTGTGCGCGTCGCCAAGGAGGCTGAGCTGGCGCAGCTCAAGGGCGATGAGGAAAAGCACTTCAGGCAGGAGCTGGAGCGGAAGCTGGCTGTACGCTACCACAAGGTGCGGCTTTGGGCCACTTTCGCCGACGCCGCTTGCAGCGCGGCACGACGCCACGCAGAGTTTCTTTGCGCTGTGACCTACCGCGTTCAGCTGCAGCACAACAACTGAATCGACCAACTCTGCTAGCAGGTCAAGTTCTTTGAGCGTGTGAAGATAGAGCGGGCACTGCGCAAGCTGGAGGCAAAGTACGCTAGTGCCAGCGGGGATTCCGCCATGAGCGACGAGGACTCCCTCAAGCACGCGCAGCTGAAGGATGACCTCCAGGTGGGGCTGCTGCTGTGCGACTCGGGAGTTGGGGAGAGGGTGTGGGGGCCAGTCACGCACACGCCTGTATGTACAGCTGCGGGTGTCTGCCAGGAGCGGGCGGCCTCCCACTATCAGGCTATCGCCCGGGCGGCAGGCGGTATCGGTATCACCTGCAGTGCCGCTGGAGTGGCTGGGGTCTGGCATTGGACCGCGGTCTTCCTGTGATGATGTCAACTATGCTGTATTCACATCGCATGAAGTGTCAAGCCCGGGCGCTCATCGTTGCTGGAAAGTCGCATGCGCCTTGTCTTGTGCCGGCACGCGTCCCCTGCCGCATGTGAGAGGACCGGCACACGACCTAGCCCAGCTGCCCGCCACCATACGCACTCGTCCGGTGCCCGGCCTTCCTCCATTTCCCCTCCGCTCCTGTCCACGACGGCTCGCCTTCCACACTGCCTGCCAGCTGTTGTATTGTTGTGCTAATTCCCTTCTTAACGTCCCCTACTCCTGAGGCTCAGCGACATGATTTGATTCCATCCCCCCCCCCTTGGTGGTGACCCCACCCCCCTGCAGTACGTCATGCACTTCCCTAAGGGGGAGAAGTACGTGTCGCTGCTGCGGCAGGCGGAGGAGCCGGAGGCGCAGGCACACCTCGACGCGGAGCGCGCTCGGCTGCGGTACGTACGGTACCGCCGCCCGCTTGAATCTTGTCTCCTGTGGTTTCGTACCGCGCATACGGCATTCGGTAACCACCTCCTGTCACAGATGCGCGTACGGTAACTGCTGCCTGAGGTTTCAAGGCGCGCGTGGCCATCTGAAGGTCGTGCCGTCCTGTGACCTGCTCGAGATGATTAATGTGTAAAAACGAGTGGAGGGGGGTCAAGAAGGGTCAAGGACTGGTACTGACAAATCCGCCTCGCTCGTTGACAAATCATTCTCGTTGATGTGCATGCTTGACTGCCGGGTCGTTTGCGTTTGGGCTTGATGACTGTGCAAGCAACACTGGGACCACCAGCAATTCACCAACCTCCCGATGCCGTGATGGTCTTACTCCCGATGCCGTGATGGTCTTACTCCCGATGCCGTGATGGTCTTAGCTCGGCCATGGTTGCAACCTGGGCCCCCCACCTCACTCACATGGCTGCGCCGGAGAGCTGCATGCCCACAACCTCCCTCCCACATGCATGGCGTGTGCTCTGCTGCTGGTAATCCCCTTTCCCCTCCCCCTCCCCATCCCCCTCCCTTCCATCGTGCGTCCCCAGTGCGCTGGTGCACCAGCAGCTGGCGGAGGTGGCGGCAGTCACAGAAGCCGACGAGGGAAGATCGCTCCAGGTATGTGCGTTAAGCTGTTAGAGAATTAACGTTAACGGGAAGCACACTGCATGCCCCCATGGGAGTAATAACATTATCTGCTCCCGTGGGGCCATGCAATGTGCTTTCCGTGGGGCCGTGCCGTCAGGTATGGGGGTGCGATGTGCATTCATGCGGTTAATGGTTGACCAAGCGATAGACGTTACCGCCTTGCTGGGGTTGATGGCCATCGAACCGCCATCACATGGTGTGCATGGTTAAGCCTGTACTGAAAGGTGCGCAAATTGACACAGCTAAGCAACGTATGTTCGTGCACGCAACGCGGCTGGGTTAAAACCATTGGTTGAACCAATACGGTGAAGTAACTTCCATCCATGTTCAATGGACATATGGTCGATGAAAATGATTGAGAATACTGTAATGGTGGACCGATAACCTTCACATCCGATAAGAGCATAAGGACATTCGTGGTGGGCGCCATGTAAGTGGCGAACACAAGGCACAAAAAGGGAACGCGAGAACATGCGGTTGCTGTTGTGAGCGGCGACGACGTGACACCCGCACTCAGCACAGGAGCACAGCATGATGCGTAGCTCAGAGTACCCAAGTGCATGGTGACTCCGACTGCCGTACTGCCCTGACTGCCGTACTGCCCTGACTGCTGCGGTCCGCCCGCTCCTCTCTCCCACGCAGGCCGCAGCCGCCAAGCTCTCAGGCAGCGCTGCTGCGACCGACGCCGCAAAGGCTACGGCGACCGGCACGAAGCGACCAACGCAGCACGCGCAGCAGCAGCAGGTGCAGCCACACGCAGGCGCCCGCAGCAAACCAGACAAGGGTGGCGCGCCCGCGTCGGCCGCCGACGCTGCTGCTGGTGCCGCTGGCGCTGGCGCTGGTGCGAGCGGCAAGGGCAAGGCGCATCGGAAGCAGCAGCGGCAGCAGGATGAGGAGGAGCAAGAAAAGGATGACTTCTTCCTCGAATCAGACGATGATGACCTGGACAACGCTGCTGCTGCTGCTCCCGCTGGAGGTCAGGACGGCGGCAGTGGTGATGATGACGGTGATGATGACGACGGTGATATCGATCATGATGATGACGGGTCTCAGCAGGGTGACTCATCAGGAGAGGAGGAAGAAGAGGGGGAAGCAGCAGCGGCAGCAGGCAAGGAGCGTCGGCTCACGCCCGCCACTGCCGGTCCTCGGCACCAGCAGCAGCAGCAGCAGCAGCAGGGTGGCCAGGAGCGGCGCCAGCAGAAGGCACAAAGCGGGAATCAAGCACAGGCACGCAAGGCCGTGCCTGCAAGCAAACCGCAGGCACCTGCGGACGATAGTGACGATTTCTTCTTGGATGCGGACGCCGACGAGGCTGACGGCGACGATGCTGAGCGTGGTGCTGCACAGCGCCATGTTGGCGCGGCAGGCACAAGCAAACGCGCGCACCTCCGCCCCAACAGAGACGGCGATGGCGGCGGTGGAGATGCCGGTGACGAGGATGGCAGGCATAAACGATCTCACCATGAGGATGGCAGGCCCAGCAAGCTTGCTGAGCAGGCAAAGGGCGTTGCGGGCAAGAAGGGCAGCTCTGGCCACGGCGGGCCGGCCCCGCGGCACGAGCACAGCCACGACCGCAACCACAAACAGAAGCACGACCAGGGGGTTCAGGGTGAGCGCATGCGCTTGCATCCCGGCGCCAAACCCGCCACGAAAGCGCCACTCGGCTCTGCAGCTCCATTCGCCCACCACAAAGGCAGGCCCTTGGCAGTCAGCCAGGCAGGGCCAAACAGCGATGAGGGCAGTGGCAAGGCCCCCGGCAAGCAGATACGGCAGCAGCAGCCTGCAGGGAAAGATGCCAGCGTGCGGTTTGGCGGCGGTGGCAGCGGTGGCGGCGGCGGCGGCAGCTCCAAGCCTGACCTCAAGCGGGGCCAGCCGGACGCCAAGCCGGCTGCCGGGGAGAGGCCGGAGAAGCAGCCGCAGCGCTCACGCGCCGAGGGCGGCCGCAAGCGGCGCAAGAAGTAGTGACGCTAGCCACCGTGCTGTCAACTGTTGATTCGTGCAGTCATGCCGCAATTTCATACAGCCATGCCTCATGCATGTTTGTGCATGGACGGACTGAGGCTCGATAACAGGATGCGAGGCCCTGTTTGCATGTCCTGCAGGCTGTCCTGTGCCTTCATGACTCCACATGTAATGCCTGCCTATGAGACTGCCTTGCATATATTTTTCATTCCTGGTCTGAGCCTCTGGCTATACTGGTCCGGGTGATGTAATCTCTCACTCTCTCAATAGTTGCATGGCTGGCTGACGTACGCTTTACTGCAAGACTGAGAGGTAGCCACCAACAATCGATATTCACTGCATCCAGTAATACCCGTCCAGTACACACATTAGGAGCAGCTCTTGCAGCGGATGCCATGTGTTGATGTGTGCTTGGTATTGTGCAGAGATCAGTGCCTTGCATGCCAGCAGCGTGCAGGTGGCGGCAGCGCCCAGAAGGTCAGCCCACAGCCACTGACACACAACCTGCATACCTAGTAGGTCCGCAAACTACCATACATTGGAGAGAAGAACATGCAGTGGCAAGCAGTTGTGTGTTTGCACCTGGCCACCTGTTCCAGGGCTGGTGGGTGTGCCGCTTACGCTGAGTGTGGCACCACAACAGCCAAACCCTTTACCTTGCATATGCCCCGCCCCGACCATCCTTGCTGTTCTGCAGCTGGATGCATTTGCTGGCTGCGTGCAGCGTCATGCAACCGACCTGAGCAGGCGTGCGCATAGTCTGCCTCACAGCTGATGACTCTCACACTGCACGGCCCCACGGAAAGCACACTGCATGGCCCAACGGGAAGCACAATACTTGAACACACATACAGGCTTGAGTGGTGGGGATGCGCAGTGAAGACACGCGGTTGCATCCGCAGATAACCTTGTTGTACAGTTTACAGCGCCCTTTATTTTGTGCATGTTGCATTTGACCCACTGATTGAGGCACAAACACAAGCTGAGTCACTGGCAATGGAAGATTTGGCAGGACCACAAACGAGAGGAGAGAGCGGTGAATTACCATGTATTTGTCGCGCAGTAAAAGTTGTTCTGTACACATGCCCCAGCTGGTGATACAAGTGAATGCCCGCGCAGCAATCATAACAATCACAGGTTGCGAATGCCGCATGGTGCTGGAATGGCACAGACCACGTTGCAGGGAACATCTAGCTCATCTCAGAAGTTGTTGGCAACGCAACCATTTGCACAACCACCTCTGGAGAGACCGTGCCACTGGACCAGAGGCCAAGAGTAAAGTCGGATATCACACGGGATCGCAGCACCTGACATAAACGCCATGCAAGAGAGCAACGAGCACTTCGTACCCTCAATTGCAAGCACACGACCACGTCCAATCATACGCTTCCTATAGGGTCCCGAGCGCCGAGGCAGCCACAGCAGTGAGCAGTGGCTGGCTACAGCAGGCTAGAAGTGGCAGTGCT
This sequence comes from Chlamydomonas asymmetrica, assembly GCA_001662385.1. Taxonomy (NCBI): domain Eukaryota; kingdom Viridiplantae; phylum Chlorophyta; class Chlorophyceae; order Chlamydomonadales; family Chlamydomonadaceae; genus Chlamydomonas; species Chlamydomonas asymmetrica. The sequence continues at coordinate 80,006 of BDDA01000501.1, forward strand.
TCTCTGCTTACGACCTCTCCTGCTCCATGCGCTTGAGCTGGTTCTGGAAACCCTCCAGGATGTTGAAGCCAACCCAGCCGACAGCGGGCAGCAGCAGGGCAGCAATGATGCCCGCGCGGTTGTCGCCGGCAGCCAGCTGAGACACCTCAGTGGCAGCCTCAGCGCTCTGCGCGAAGAACATGGAGGCGGCAGCGCCCAGGCCAACAGCGCCAGCAACGCCACGCTCATCATCCATGCGCTTGAGCTGGTTCTGGAAGGCCTCAAAAATGTTGAAGCCAACCCAGCCGAGTGCGGGCAGCAGCAGGGCAGCAATAATGGTGGCCCTGTTGTCGCTGGCCGCCAGCTGAGACACCTCAGTGGCAGCCTCAGCGCTCTGCGCGAAGAACATGGAGGCAGCAGCGGTCAGGCCGACAGCGCCAGCAACACCACGCTCATCATCCATGCGCCTGAGCTGGTTCTGGAAGGCCTCAAAGATGTTGAAGCCGACCCAGCCAAGTGCGGGTAGCAGCAGGGACAGAATGATAGTGGCCCTGTTGTCGCTGGCCGCTAGCTGCGACACCTCAGTGGCAGCCTCAGCATTCTGCGCGAAGAACAGTGAGAGAGCGCCCATGCCGAGGACAGCTGCAACGCCGCTGCGCTGGTCCTCCATACGGTTCAGCTGGTTCTGGAGGCCCTCCAGGATGTTGAAGCCAACCCAGCCGACAGCGGGCAGGAGCAGGGCGGCAATGATGCCTGCACGGTTGTCGCCGGCAGCCAGCTGAGACACCTCAGTGGCAGCCTGTGCCTGGCTGGCAACCAGGGCGGTGGAGGCAGCAGCAACGGTCGCGGCAATCTTGGCAACCTGCACAGACGAAACACAAGTGGAGTGCAAGCTCAGCAGTTGGTCGCAACGCCCCGCAAGCGCAGTGATCTCTGGCCGGGGCACTGAGGCAAAACAAACTGACTGCACAAACACAACAACCTGCTGCAAAACAGGACGCCTGCTGTTTCACAGCAAGACTGGCTAGGCAAAGCTGCACTGAAGCTGGACCAAAGACGGGTTCGTGGCGGGGTCTGAGTGCAAACCAGACCTACACACACACTCCCCAATTTTACATACTCCACGACTGCGTGGATCTCAGACGAATAAGCTCGAGTCGCCTAGGTCAGGGCCACGAGGCTGGGCCAGGTCAGTACTACAAACCACATCTAGGCGTGCGGCCTTGCCAGGTTGTTCCCTGGGTGAGACTTGTCCTTCGAGAAGACCCTAGCACAAGTTGCGATTCGCGTGGGTGAGTGCTAAGCGACGCGCACGCTATACCACTCACCTCGCCCTTCTCTACAGCCTGGGCGCGAACCGCCACCGACCTCACGCTCCTGGGCATAGCAGGAAGCAGAGCCTTCCTGGAAAGGCTGACCGTGGAGGTCCTGGCAGCAGCGCGGAGGGCGGCCATGGTGGTAAGGCTGGCAACAAGAACTAACGTGGGAGGAGGTTCAACGCGTCAGGAGGCAGCGGGTCAAAGTCCTGTGTTTTGCGCTTTGATACCCAACTTGCCCCTTGTCAAAACTTCATCCACAGATTGCGCTCCAGGGGCACAGACGGGGAGGGTTTTTTTCCCGAGGGGACACATTATGGGTTGCGCATGTATGTTCAAGCGCGTTTCAGCATCTGTTGTTTACAAGGTTGAAGCTTCAGGTTCATAGACGTATATACACCTCCTGTTGCCTGTAACGTGCAGGCTATCAAACAAGTGACGGTGCGCTTCAGACTTCAGGCACGTGCACGCCAGGTCAGCACGTGGCAAGGGTCCCGTCAGAGGTAAAGGCCCTTGTGATATAGCTTATGCGTAGCTAAGGTCACAGCAAGTCAGGACGATACACCGTGCGTCCTTGCACAAGATCAGTGATGGGTGCACGGTGCACGGTCAGCCATGGATCATCGCCAGGTCGCGTTTCATCAAGTTCTGACGTTGGAGCTAATGATGATGCCACCAATGTCTGTCTCAGCCTGTCTCTGGCCTCTCGTGTTCGCCTCCTCTCGGACCTCCTCCAGCATTAGACCGTCGGCGGCGTCGGCAGTGGTGACGCGGTCACGCTCGGGCCAGCCCCCATGCCGGGCTGCTCCTCCAGGTGACTGACCAGCCCTACTGGAACCACCCTCAGCCGCTTGGTGGTGGTGCACAGGGTAGTCCCCAGCGTGGATGTCAGGTGCGGCAGTCACCGTGGCGCCACCAGCACTCTTCTCCACACCGCTTGCAGTGCGGCTCACGCCGTTCGCACGAGTAATGCCAGAGGGGCGGCTCTTGAGTGCTGTGACGGGTGCGGCATTAGGCTGGCCGGTGTTTGTGTCTGCGTCCTTGTCGCGGGCCGTGTTGACCTGCATCCATGGCAACGCACACCACGCGTACTCGGGTAACATGCGGCATCGGGCGCAACTGCGGGGCCAAAGGGAGCGGCGAACGCCAACACATTCGCACTGCGTGAGCCAACGCACACATAGTGTCGGCGTCAACTGTGCGAGCTAGCCTTGCTCACCTGCGGTTGCGTACGGCCCGAGCGCGACCGGCTCAAAGCCGTTGCTGTTGTTCGTCTCCAGGAACAGGTGGTTGGGGAAGGTCGACGCGGGGAAGGCAGCCTGGGAGGCGCTGCTGCTGCCGCCCTCGCCGCCGCCGCCGCCAGCTTGCTGCTGCAGCCGGTTGGGCCGTCGTGAGGCGTGCGGCGCGGACGGTATCCCCGCCAAAGACCTCGGAGAGGCGGGGCGGCCTCCGGCAGACGCGGATGCAGGATCTCCAGGGAAGGTTACGTGGCGCTGCACGCTGCGCTCCGAGCTGTCAGGAGCCTCCGCCACGCCCCCCGCCTCCAGCTGCATGCATGCGCACACAAATCGGACAGGAAGGAGCACGGGGCACACAGGTTCATAGGCGAGCATTATGTTGCGGTGTGTTGACACGCCTCCTCCCCCGCCGGGGGGGGCGCTAGCCTCCCAGAGCTTCCCCACTGACAGGTGCAACTAGGACCTAGGGCTAGGGTCTAGGATCAAGCGATAGCGCATGCCGCCTGCACCCTCCGCCGGATTCGTTTCTCGACTTGAAAGGCAATCACACGCCCACGTGTGCGGCTCGGCCTCACCTGGTTGATGAGGTGGCTGTTGCGCTTCTTTGCGTCGCGCTTCTCCCTCCACATCGCCCATGCGGTACGGATGATGCGGTACAACACCCACGCCTCGTACACGATGATTAGCACGGCCACCAGGAAGAAGCACACTGTGGTGGGTGCACACGCACACGCCAACACACACACACAAGCAACACACGCAGAGCATGCAGAGCACACAATTTGGTACGTCAGTAAAACAACGCAATGGGTGGCTGAGGCTGCAATACGGTAGGTCGGTAGGTATTAGCCCTGGGCGAGAGAGAGAGAGAGAGAGAGAGAGAGGTTACACGCGGAGATTCAGCCTGTGGGCTGTCGCTCAGCCCCACAGCAAGCCAGCCACGAGAGCAGCCCAACAGCAAACCCCTCAGTGGGTGATGGGGAAGGAAATTTGACGAAGGCGGCTAGGCGCTTGATCGATAGTGCAGGCAAGCGTCGACATTTCCCACCCCTCCGTCGGCGGCCGGCTGGCCTGACGCGCCCCATGCATGGGTAAGCAGCGTGCATGCACATCCGAAATTTAAAATGCTGTTGTTGTTTACACTCGTCCAGCTAGTCACGGCCCCACGGCCTAATGCAACCACGCACCGATCATCACCCATGTGGCCGTGTTGTTGTGCTGCTGGGGGGGCTTGTTGGCCAGCGCCAGCGCGGCAGCAATGATGACGGCCTCCAGCACGTGCGCGGCGAGCTCCAGCCATTGCAGCTGCCATTCCAGGTAGGGCCACCAGATCACCAGGTACACCAGGATGCCACCCTGCGGTACAGGCACGCAGTGCACACAGTGCAAATAGTCCAATACCGACCTGCCGTTGCCATCACAGCGCACATCACAATCATAGCATCCACCCATGACTAGTCGGGACGACATATCATCATTCCAGATATCATTCGCCGAATGCTCCTCGAGATGATTGGCAGTAAGTCAAAACCCCTCACCTGACTCTGCTGATGGGTTACCAGTACTTACCACATACCAGTGCTGACCTTTTCGCATCGCAAATTTGCCATGCAATGATATGTGATCATGCCTGGCTGAGGTATGGTTTGCAACGTGACAGCATCAGCATCCACATCAGTCTGGCTGCCAGGCGTGTACCCCGGCTGCCGACCACCCATCCGTGCATGCGTGCAGGAGGTGCGCGTGCTTTCGCACCTGCAGCGCCACCAGCAGTCCCAGCTGCGGCCAGCTGACGGACAGCAGACCAAACACGCCAAACGTCGCCGCGGAGGCGACCTTGTGCGTAAAGTTGAGCGCCGTGGCGAGGATCTTGCCGGCGGTCTCCCGCCCCTGGAGCTGCTCAGGGCGATCCTGCAGGACAGCGCAGCATGCAGGGCAGGATCCGGTTCAGCCGTTGCATCCTGAGCCGTATACTGCGTTCCGCCTATGCCTTTGCCAGCGCAACACGCGACCTGTTGCGTACGAGCCCGTAGCAGTGGCCACATTACGCACCAGGCGACGCGCACATCGGCACATCACATTATTCACTGGGGGCACGCAGTTGCCTGTCCACTGGGAACTCTGGTTAGAGGCAGGAGCACGTACAAAGGCGTAGGGCAGCTTGAATGGCCGAAATGAGCATAGAGCGCCCTGCTTTTCAGGCCATGGGACCATGCAGTGTGATTCCCGTGGGGCCGTGCAGTGTGCATATGCGTATGCAGTCCCTCGTGCTGTGGGCATTGCGGGAATCGTTTGCGTGGGTTCACCGCAAGGCCATCAAGCCTCTCACCCCAAGCGCGTCCTCAAACAGGAACTCAAAGCGGGCCAGGAAGGGGATGGGCGGCGCCACACGGCCGCTGGCCCAGTTGCACCAGCTGCCCTCGCGGTAGCACAGCATGTGCATCGGCACCTGCATGCAACGCACACGCAAGCAGCGGCAGCGACGAGTGTTCACGCGCCCCAGCCGAATCGCATCACACATCAAAAGCATTCGCCATGCGCTCAATTGCCATTTACAACCTCAAGGCAGTGCAGTGCGACGACAACAATTGCGTACATTTTTATATTGGCTGCCGCTCATGACTCATGAGGTTCCAGGGATGTGGCGGTTGAGGCATAACGGGACATTCAGTACGGCAGTACCATACGCCGAGGCCCGCAAGGTGCGTTTAAAGCCACTGCTCCATGCGGCAAGGCCAGCCTGGCAAAGGACTGAGCGCATGCGAGCACCACCACCGCGGTGTGTGGCATGCGGGCGGTGGTCTTACCTCCTTGCTGGGATACAGCCGCGGCAGCGCAAGCGCGTGCTTGCCTCCCTCCGAAGGATCCACTGGGGACGTCGGCGCCACCTCAAACGCACCGTCGCCGCGTCCCTGCGGCCCCATCCGCACATCCACATCCACACTGATTTCCACATAGATTCCTCGTCCACATCCACATCCACATGGATTTTCCCACTCATATGGACATTTCTGCACCCGCATTACGGCCACTTGCACGCATGTCGCTCACCTGCCCAGAGACGAATGCCGTGACACCGCTGCCAGCAGCTGCACGTTCGTCGTCCTCCACAGCCTCCGCGATGGGGCCGGCACCGCCGCCGCCGTTGCCGCGAGCAGCGCTCTGTGCACGCGCAAGCTCACGCTCCTGTTGCGCGACCATGCTCCCCCACGCGATCTGGCGGGAGCGAGCCGCAGCAGCGGCTGCCGCGCTGGCGTCAGCGCCTGAGGCGTCGCCGCCGGGCATGGGCGGCAGCGGCAGACCCACTGCGAAAAAAACAAATCACGGGAGAAAGCGTAAGCCCCCGATGCTCAGTTTGGGACGATGCAGCAGGTTGGGGCAAGCTGGCATCGGTTGGGGCGTTGCAGGGTACGAAGGTGTTGTAAGAACACGTAAGAAAGTGTGTGAACGTGGATGCGAAGGCCAGGCGTGCACCTGGCTACACTGCCCCAGGCTTTGTAGCATCCAGCCCAACTACGGCTGTCCTCCCGCACCTTTTGGAGTCAGACACAAGCCCATAAAGGCATTTGGCAATGGAGGTCCGCTGGCAGGTAATGGATTGTGAAAACATAACATCGTTTTCTGTGGCCCTGCATGCTGATCACACCACCCAGAAGCTTTACAGCGCTGACGTTCAGCAAGTGCTTTGGCTCCCTTGATTGCTGTGTAAGTGTGAGGTTCAGCACTGTTGACATTCGTGGATGCTCACCTGGTGAGGACATGCCGCCGTCGTAGGACTGGGCACCGACCGAAGCCTCGCCGCCGCCGGCCGCAGAGCGTACCAAAACGTCTTGTGTCATGGATCGAGCCATGCGAGATTTGCCGGTGCTGCCGCTTGCTGCAACCCCGTCGCTTGGCCTATCAGGACTGTCGGACGCAAACCTGTGCAACATTCGAAGCCATTTGTGCGTGTGCACAGCGCAATGAGCCACGGCATGGCTTCATAAACGATTAATGGATTGTTTTCGCTTTCGTGTGTTGCCCACACATGCACTCATGTACACTGCACACCGTGTGCATGGATGTTTACAGCCGTATTGTACGAGATCATGCGGGGCTAAAACCTCACAGTGGAGCAGGCGGCATAC